>JANHAO010012555.1:0-16330 GCA_026873985.1 Saraca asoca | reverse complement strand
ATCTCTTTATTCAATTGTTAGGGTTCTGGTGATAATCTTCTCCTTTTAGTACTTCAACTATCTACCTAAGATAAGACAAAATATTGGCCAAATACTTTATCAAAAACTCAGCAGGCATAACAATTGAATCAATTTATACCAGGTAATCACAATAGAAAATCAATCAATAACATCAAAGACCCATAATTGGGCTATTCCCGATCCTAGAATAAAATCTACTTAGACATGATAGAAATAAAAATCAAATTCATTAATGTAAAGAACTGCATAATGTTTAAAACAAAGCAAAAGAAGAAAAGATGAAGTTGAAGAAGAAAACTAAGATGAAAATAAGCTAGAATCCTTGCAAGAACTTTAATCCAAAAGGAAATCTCAAAAACTGCTAAGAAAAATGCCTAGGAATGTAAAGACTATGTAATCTATCTTAAATCTAGCTAATGACTTCATCATCAGGTTCCATAATATTAGCTTTTATAGTAGGATGACAAAGGCCGAAACATCCTGTGCTTGGTGACACGAGTTGGCTGTGTTTTAGGCTGGGAGTTGTTAGTGAATGCACCGAACATGACCATATCCTAGGACATGGCCAGGCCATATTCATTGCTGGCTTCTTCAATTTCTTTAGCTTCAATCATGGTTAAGTTAAGTTCTTCATATGGCTTCTTTCCTAGCTTCTCTTTAGTCCTAATGTGCTTCAAACTTCTGCTTCCATCCTCCTTTCAAAGCCTTTTTGCTAACTTATAAAGAGAAATACAAACCACAATAGTACCAAATAACAAATAGGCTAAACTAAAATAAAAAGAGTAGCAAAGTCACAAATTAATAACGAATCAAGAGGTAAAAATCAACATAAAAATATGCATTTTGCTCGTTTATCAATGACCTAACTTTCAAATATACTTGCCTGGTCACTTTTATTATTTCTGCCATCTCCCCTCTTCTTGCTCTGGCCTAAGCCACTTGATTCCTCTTTCTGGCTAGGCCTTTTCAAGTCTAAGGTTTCTTCCCACTTAATTTCTTTTGTCACTTACTCATAAAATTCCCTTAAATCTTTCACCGGGACTTATATATGCTTTCATTGAGCTTATCATCCTTTTTGAGTCTGGCTGAAATGGCTGTGAGAATGCTTTTGTCAGAAGGATTTTCAACGTTACTGACCTACATCTGAATTGGGTAATGTAGTCTTTCAGCGACTTGTCTCTTCGTTGAAATACCATTGCGAGGTGGTAAGACAATGCTAGTTGCCTTTTTAATGCCTAGTACTGGCCGAGAAACTTTTCTTGACATTCTTCCTAACTACAAATGCTTCGAGCAAGGAGGCTCCTAAACCATGTACGGGGTATTTCTCCTAGGGTAGTGGGGAAGATACGACACTTTACTGGTGGACTGGTGGTTTGAAGGTCCATCTAGACATTGAATGTGTCTAGATGGTTGTATGGGTCGGTATCCTCATTGTATAGCGGGATACTCGAGAGTTTAAACTTTCGAGGAAGGGGTTTAGCCTCAATCTCAGGAGTGAAAGGCGATCTCTTTTCATAGCGACCTCGGTAATTCTGAGTATCGGGTCGCTCTTCCAGTTGCTGGACCCTCTTTAGCAGCTCTTCAATTTTCAGGGTCGGAGTTCCTAGCCAAAGACCAATGTTCTAGTGGTCACCTACTCCGCCTCGACCACGAGAATGTCGATCATGGGTTTTACGTCCTCTATGATGCTCGTGATTCAGAGAGTGGCATTCTAGCTTGTGCTCGTCATCGGTTTCGCCCGGACTTTTCTCCTGGCGGGAGCTCTGGCATCATCAAATTTCTTCTTATCCTTCCCTTTGGATATGGTGGACTTATGATCTTAGTCACGAATTGGATGGGTAGGCTGAGCCTGCTCGTCGGTGTTCTTCTCTGATGGTTTTTTCCTACTAACGCCCTTGTTGTCGGTGCTCTCCTTCGGGTGCAATACCCTCAGTTTGTCTTTGTGCACCCTGAGTTTGGGCCTGAGCCAACGCCCTTACAACATCAACTAACTCCTTCATAGTATTTTCAAGAGTTTCTTGACATTGGAACCACACTTGAACTCCATTCGTGTTAAAGGTAGCAGGTTGAGAGGAATTGAGGGGTGCTGTTCCAGTGGTAGAACCTACCACCACGGTGGCAAAAGTTCCTACTGTGGGAAAAACGAGGCCTTTAGTCGGGAGCGTCTCTCCTTGTTGCTGCACAAGACTGTCTGGCTAGGTAGCAGCATCACTAGAACTCCTCTTTGTTCTTCCTCTTGCCATTGTAGTTGGTCGGTAGACAAGATAAGAAAAGAATACAGTTGGGAACCCACAGTGAGCACCAAAAATGTTGATGGTGAAATTTGGTTTTGAGGATCCAAGATTTCAGTCAACAGAGTTAATTCTTAAGAACCTCAAACTACTAGCTGAAAGGTGTAAATATTGATCAAGGAAGATAAAAGAAGAGAGGAAGGAGAAGAGGTAACAAACATAGAGATTTATCATGGTTTAGCTAAAGCTTGTTTAGGCCCTTATATCCATGCTAGTTTTTATTATTAGTTGAAGAATGGCGATTCTGTTGGACATACTGGATCTCAACTTATTCTAATAGAGTGTTTGCATGAAACTTTCACTTCCCTCATGCAGTGGTTCTTCCTAACTATATATAGACATAAGGAGGGTTACAAGTGTAATTTTATAGATAGCAGAATGATTACATATGCCGCTCTGAGCATTTAATGCTTGGCATCAGATAATAAATGCTAGGTGAATCACTATTGGATATCTGGGGGACTAATATGCTAGTTCTGAATGATGATTTGTCAGTTAAGGGACACATATCTATAGTGATTGACTGGACCTTTTGTACATGTTCTTGGCTTACTACCTCAGTAACCCGAGAAGATGTTGATGGGCCTTGCTTGGCTCATTTGGTGGGCTCTACAGAGGCCGCCCTTATTGCCCATGTTTATGCGACCCAGGATCTTCGCTTCGCTTGCATGGTGATCTGTGACTTCTTGCTAAGTGACCCCGATCTAGGCTCTTTGTGTTTTTGGGCTTAGTGCCTATTTTGGTCCACGGTGTGCTAGTTTTATTTTCATTCGGGGATCACCCACAGTAGAAATAATGCATTCTACCCATTGTAATAATTGTGGTTGATCTTGAGATCAAGGAGAATTGGAGATGGTTTCTACTAAGATTGTTAAAAGATGTAAATGAATTCACAGACAAGAGAATAAACATTATGAGTGACCAATAGAAGGTACACTTACTAATAGAACATGTTTTATTTCTTATGAATTCCCAAATTATGCTCAATTCTAATGTTTTATTTCCTAGTATTGGGTCTTATACAACATTTGCAGAGTTATTAGCATAGGTTTTATTACAGACACATCTACACTAACTTTGCAAAGAAGTATAAAGCTTGTGAATTAAGCAACCTGTTTTGTAGTTATGCTAAAGCCACAATGATGCTAAAGTTCAATGCTAACATGGAGAAGATTGAAGATATTAATGACAAAGCTTAAGAATATCTAGCAAACATTAATCCATCTATACGGTTTAGGGCAAGTTTTAGCACACACATAAAAAGCCAAGTAATTACTAACAATATGTGTAAGTAATTTAACAGCAAAATATTGAAGTCTAGAGGAAAACCGATAATAGCCATGGTGAAGGAGATTAGACTCTATATCATAGACAAATTTAGTAAGTAAAGAAGGCTACATCAGAAGTATGTTGGGTCATTTTGTCCTAAGGCCCAAGACAAGCTAAAGAATGCAAAAAAGGCAAGTGATAAGTGGATACCAACCTGGATGGGTGATCCATAAGAATTATGGTTTGAAGTAGAACACAAACTTGATAAATATGTGGTGAATCTAAAGGAAGGAACTTGCTCATGAAGAGTTTGAGATCTTACAGTTGTGCCCTATCAGCATTTTATATTAGCCATGTATTGGAAAAATAGTGCATCAGAAGATTATGTTCATCTATACCTAAAAAAAGATGCTATTGTGAAGGCATATATATCATTGTTCGAACCACTAAATGGCCCTAAACTTTGGCTAGCTAGCAAAAGTGAGCCAATCTTGCCACCAATTGTTAAAAGGCCAGTTAGGAGGTTGAAAAAACAAAGAAGGAAAGACCTTGTGGGAGAAGGAGTTAAAATCCCAAAGATCCTATAAAAATGAAATGAAAAATCATGCCTACATGTAGCAAATGCAAAAAGAAAGGGCATAATATGAGATCTTGTAAGGGTGAAACTACGAGTGCACAGGCAAAAGTGATATTGAACCTATCTTTTTGTTTCTCTGATAATCTGTGGCTGTTTGTAATTTTCATCCTTGAAACTATGTTCTTCTATTTCTCTTATGCACAATGATGGCTATTTTATAAATATGCAAAGAAGTAATTGAGGTGCAGTGTCACAAGAAGACTCTCAACAAGGCTCACAAAAACCTGTTGCCAAGAAAGTGAGGCCACAGCATAGTCCTATCTCTTTTGGCTCGAGGAAAAAAAGGGAAATAGCTAAGTGGTTTATTGCTTTTCAAGGGAATTTGTGTTTTGTCGCTCAATTTTTGCTTCCAATGACTTTGTTTTTCTTTCAAATAGGGCAATATTGGCACATAGACCCCATATAATGGCTTCCAACCAAATAATGCCAACCTGTACAACCCTCCAAGACATGATGAGAATCCAAGACAACCATCAAGTGCACATGGAACATGTGTGGTAGCTTCCCATGAATTAGTGAGGAGCAATGTCATAACAACTAATTCAATTGGAAACTAATTTTCTAAAGTCCATTATAGTTGTGTAGTAAAATCAATGCTAGAACAACCAACCTTTTGGGCATTTATTTTGTGGATCAGGCATTTATGCTTTTAGATGCTTCTCTTTTGTAATAATGTGTTCATAATACTCTCAAAGATGCTGGTCCGTAACATATCCAATTAATTACTAATATGTGACTTTTGCTTTGCTTGATTCATTTTTGTCATTATTTAATATTTTTTCCTTTTTATTTCCCACTAATTAACATGTACACTTCATCAAATAATTAATTTTCTTTCCAAAAATATGTTAAAAAGTTGTCATTACTCTATTAAATAGTTTGCTCAGTTGGCAACTGAAATAAATTTCCTACAACTTCACTAATTATGACAAATTATTTATTCCTTTACTTAGTTCGAAATTATGGCAAAGCAAATTTGCAACATAATTTTAAGAAAAATTTAATAATAGAAAAGGAATTTGCTTTATAATCTTCCATTACATAAAAAATCTTCACCACAAGACACTTAAACTTACAAATTAGACACTCCAAGCCACAAAATATGCTGCAACTCTACCTTACAAATACACACTTTTTAACACCCCATTTTATCCTTACATTAAAGTAATGACAACAACAAGTAAAACCCATGTTGCAATAAGCAAGCCAAGCAACCTTTTCACCAAACATTCCTTCTTCTCATAATTCTCAGAATGCACCCACTAAAAATAATCACATCTTTCAAATTTAGACCTATAATTTGTGCATGTCATGAACTTCCTTTTAGGAATTTTCTTGGTTGTTAAGGTCAGAAGCACATGCCTTAAACCATAGTCACACCACAGGGTCCAAAGTAAGGCCACCATAGGATGAAAATGATTAATAATCAACCTCCATTGACTAGCTGTCAGCAAAGAAATCTTCACTCTTCTCTGCTGGTATAGCTCTAATAACTCCAACAATTGAATCCTAAGGTGAATGAAGAAATGTGAAGGAAGAAGAAGGCATCTTCAACTTAAGTAAAAGGTGGTGTTCTACTTAGAGGCAGGTTGGCGTGGAGTCTATAAGGCCATCTTAGCATTTAATAGCCACATCAACTATTAATGGTGACAACTAAACAATTTTGTTAACTACTTGAAATCCACTAATTGGGGAACTAATAATTGGGACAAAACTATCAAATAAGAACTAAATTGATACCAACTTTCTATGGGGACCAAATTGATATAAACTTAATCTTATAGAGACAAAAATAGGTTATAGTCTAAATTTTATTAAATGTTATTGAAGTTTCATTCAATTGGATTTTAAAAGTTATGGTATCATATTCAATACTTTATTTTTATTACACTTGTTATTTAACGTGTATCAAGTATATACTTGTTTTGATGATTTAGAATATAAAACCTATGCATATTTATTGCACTTTATTAAATTAGAACTTAACTTTAATTGAAGTGTTTTTAAAATATTATTTTTAGTTAGTTCAGCTGTCTGGTATGTATTATTAATATATTAGTTTTAGTGGCAGATAATCTAAAACCCAATGTTTATTTATTATATTTAATTTTAAATTTTTTTTTGATAGTTTCCATAATAGTAACTACATTTATATTTCTAACAATGCACAATTTTAATTTCAATAGTTGTATTCACTAAATTAAAGCAACAACAAAATTAATAATTAATATTTATAAAACAATTACTAATTTCAAAAATTAACAAAATCAATATATATATAATTTCTAAACTAAAATTAGGTTCTAACTCAAAATATAAATAATTTCTAAAGTAATATCAATAACACTATTAAGTATGTCATCTAACTATTTAATCATACTTAATCTAATTCAAAATATATATGTTATGTGTATTTTCTAGTACTGCACAAAATGGGCTGACAAAGGCCTAACAATAAATGAGTCCAAATGAGGAAAGCCTAACCTACCCCAAAGCTAAGATCGCTCAAAGGCACTAGATCACTAGCTACAAGCTTAGGGCACAAAGCAAGGTAGAAGTCCCAACTTGCTAGAAACAAGCCCCGACTCACATAACTAACAATTCATCCTATACAAGCTCACATAACCAAATGCGAGCTCGACATCTCTGGCCAAAGATCGATAGCGACCCCAGAATAGAAGTCCCAACTTGCAGGATGTGGCATCTCACCTAGGTAGGAGCTCGTCATGGGTGAACCTGAAGCAGGCACCCTCTCAAAACCAACTTATGGGGCTAATTTGCAAGAAGCAGCTTACAAGGGCCTAGGCATAGAAAGTAGTCTGCAGAAGTCAATTTGTAGAAGCCATAGTTGTCAAATACATTTATTATTTGATGTAATAGATTTACAACTTGTTAAATTACATTTGTAACCTCCTAACCTCTATAAATAGGAGGAGATCATTGTAACAGATAATGAAAGATACATACTGAAACTCAATCAAAGTGGTGCTAGAATCTTTGTATTATAGTTCTACTTGCTAAAATAGTGAAATCACTGCATAAAGCCAATAAAAAACCACTATAGACATAAGGGTCACACTGACTTTGGCTGAACCACATTAAAAAATCTTCTTTGCCTTTATCGTTCTTCCTCTCGATCTCTTCATCTCTCATTTGTCCAACTAATCTGCAATTTGGGGGTTTCAAAAATTGTTCCTATTGATTGAGATTTGGGTTTACCAAATTTCACCATCAACATTTTGGCATTAGAGGAAGGGCCCCCAACTATTTTCTTACTTTCTTTGGTTCATTATTAACTATAATGGTATAAGGGAGAACCACTAGGAGCACTGGTGTTGTCGCTAGCTAACCTGAGGATCATGCAGAGTAGCAAGGATTACTGCTAGACAGCTCTACCTTCCCTATTATGGGTGCTTCTATTGCCCCCACAATAGATGTTGTTATCGATATGACACCATTAACCCCTCACCAGCTATTGCTCTGAGACTGATAGAGTTTAAGTATGGCACCAGTGTCAAAAGGCACTTGGAAACACAATGAGGGAGTTGGCCAATATAGTTAGAGTGTTGGCTCATGCACAGATCTAGGGCACACAAAAATAAGTTGACGCTATGGTCCCGGAAGAGTGCTTTAGTAGCCAGAAGTGTAGCAAGAGATGCCTCTTAGGGGGGAACATCTGCAAGCTAGTCTGCTCATTCAATAATTCATAGTTGAAGTCAGAGGTCCATCAAGCTCACAATAGCGATGATGGGGACAATTAGGGACATGAGAACTTGCATCGAAAAGAAGATGCAAGTAGGACCCATCATGGACGTAGGTTGGACTGCCACTTCTATGATCAGGGGAGTAACAGGAGTGATCAAACCACTAACTATCGATTTGAGATGCAAGACCCTATGATCAAGGAGCTGCTCTAAAGGGTGAAGCAACTCGAAAAATGGCTTGCAACTTAGGACCAATGAGACCGTTACGAGGAAAGTACCCCATTCACTAAGAAGAATCCCATAATACAACGAGAATAGTGACTCATATGATCACCTGGACTCATTCAATGTCCAAATGGATCTTTAGACAACCAGCTCATTAGTCAAATGTCGCTTTTGGCTCAACTTATTGGTCAATGTCACTAGCCACCCTTAAGAGAATATCGCAAGCATAACTCAAGAATCTTCCAGTTTGCAGCATTCATAGTTGGGAAGAATGCCAAGTAAGATTTCTCAGTCAGTACAAGACATTGAGAAGGCAGCTCGCACCAACTGGTCATCTCGCAATAGTATTCCAATGGAGAGATGAGTCATTAAAAGATTATATCACCAAGTTCAGATATGAAGTTAATAATGTAAAAAACCCCTTGGATGAAGGCATCCTCATAGTGATCTCAGCTGGACTTCACAAGGATGAAAAACTATATAAGGAGATATACAAGTCTCCAGTGAAAGACCTGAGTGAATTTTATGAGTAAGCCACCAAGGAAATTCGGTGGGAAGAAGCCTTTAGCCTGAAAAGATTTGATCAGGGGAAAAAGAAATATGGTTATAATAGGAGTAAAAGGGGTAATGGGGGAAATGAGAAAGAAAATCAAAATAGCAACTCTGAAAACCAGGCTGTAAAAAGGGCCAGGAATGAGTGATCTCAATGTCAAGGTCGCTTTGATAGTTATAGCACCCTATTAGACACTTAAGAGCACATCTTTGCAACTGAAAAGGATAGGGAGAACTTTGGGAAGCCTACCCCCTTAACAACTCCCAACAAATTCAAAAATATAAGTAAGTTTTATGCTTATCATGAAGAGGCTGGACATAATACCTCAGAATGTCGAGAGCACTCAAAGATGCAATTAAGGATCTGATCCAGAGAGGTCACCTGCGAGACTATGTGGTGCAATCTCCTAGACAACAATCTTAGTGGCCCCAACGTGCATAATGACAGTAGCCCTAGCGCCGCTTAATCTTCTTTGTCAATATATGTTATTTAGATGTAAATAATGCATCCTAAATCAGTCTCAGAATTCTAATGTTGTATTATTTCTAAATAAGTTTTCAGGAAAACCTAAACTCGAATTTAAATTTGGTAATCTCCCATTGTGTATTATGCTTTCTGAAGCTCACAAAGCAAGAAGTGGATTTTTTTTGCTTAATATGAATGGGGCTAGGACTCCTTAAGCATTGGGATGCCATACTTCTACTTGCTTCTCCAAAATGAAACTGATCTTGCCCCTTTTTCATCTAGAAGCAAGTTATTCTTAAAAATTGAAGGAGTTAAGTGGTCCATTGAGTAGCAAGATTGCAGTGGCACAACTCTCTTCGCACGAGATTGCCAACCCTTTTATGACACCAGGTCACTACCCTGCGCATATGTATGACTAACTTTTAAGTGTTATATGTATGTGACCTATTGCCAGCCATTCGAGTTGAGGCCTTTAGAGCTCATTCTGGTACTTATTGCTAGCCATTCAAGCTGAAGCCCCTTTGGAGCTCATTTTGGTACTTATTGCTAGTTTTTCAGCTGAGGCACCCTAGAGCTCATTTTGGTACTTATTGCTAGCCATTTGAATTGAGGCCTCTAGAGCTCATTCTGATACTTATTGCAACTTTTCAGTTGAAGCCCCCCAGAGCTCATTCTGGTACTTATTGCTAACCATTTGAGCTGAGGTCGCTAGAGCTCATTCTAATACTTATTGCCAACTTTTGAACTGAAGCCCCTCGGAGCTCATTCCAATACTTATTACTAACTTTTCAGTTGAGGCCCCCAAAGCACATTTCAGTAGCCATTTGAGCTGAGGCCCCCAGAGCTCACTTTGGTACTTATTGCCAGCCATTTGAGCTAAGGCACCCCAAAGCTCATTCTGGTACTTATTGCTAGCCATTCTAGTTGAGGCCTCTTAGAGCTCATTTTGGTACTCAAATGCATTGCCAGCTTTTCAACTGAGGCACCTCATGTGCTAAATTCATTACCAGCTCACTAGCTAAGGCGTAGCTCTCATACGACCTATTACTCATAGCTCTTATGCGACCTATCGCTCATAGCTCTCATGCGACCTATTGCTAATAGCTTTTGTGTAACCTATTGCTCGTAGCTCTCGTGTGACTTATTGCTCGTAACTTTTATATGGCCTATTGATATGCCAGTTAAGGCACACCTAATCACCCACTGAGCACTCAAACTTGTGCTAGTTAAAGCACAATCTAAGCATTCAACTTATTCTAATCAAGGCATAGTTTTCATATGACTTACCACGTTTTCATGCGATTTCCTGGCCATTTGGCATGACATGTACCACCTGTAGTCATGATTTGCTGGTTATAGCCAACTTATATAAGGTCATATAATCTACTCAGTATTTTATTTCATTATCTATCATATTTTGCTCGCCAAGGTCGATTGACTTATCGGGTGCTCTTTTTTACTTGACAATTATTGAGTTGTGATTTGCAAGAATCCATCCATCATGGCTTACATGTTATTTTTTACAAAACATCCAGTGTAATGTGTTTGGAAAGGCAAGGAAAAATAGAAAGGTTTATCTAATGCCCCTTTCAATGAGGCAAATTCAAACAAAGTTTAGGATTGAATGCGAAGTTCAAAAATAAAATACAAAATTACAAGATCAAATCTCGAAAAGTATGGTCTTTTGAAGTTGAGCCCTTATGGGAGGAAAGATCGACACATGAGGCGAGTAGGTTGTCCTTCGTTTGATTATCAAGGGCTGTCATGACCTGTGGATTGTTTCCTCTTTGAATTGTATCTTCGACAAGAAGGGCCCCACTTGCAAACTTTGCACGTTTATTAAAAGGGGTAGCTCTCATAGCTCTCCTCTAGAAGCCCTTTGCCTCCTTAAGTTCATCCTCCCTGAAAAAGGTAAACTCCATATTTGGGTGCCACTCCTATAAGGTGAATAGGAAAGAGGAGGAAGTTTCAAATTTTGCTTTCTCTATTGCCTTCGCAACTAGCTCAGTAGTCTCGGCCTTAACCTGAGCGACCTCCTTCTATTTCAGAGTGACTTCCTTCTTGGCCACTTCAAATTCCTTCTCAGTAACGTCAGCCCATTGAGCTGTAGCTTTTGCTCACTGCATGGTTGCCTCAACACCCTAAAATGTCACATCCAAGTCATGTTTTGCTTTTGACAACTCCTCAACTACTTTGTTGAGATTGGCTATGATGGCCTCGCCACTTGCCACCTCATGAGATCAGGCTTCCTTAGCTTCTCTTTGAGTGACCTTAGCATTCATTGCCCTATTCTCCAACTCCAGCGCCTTAGCGATTGTAGTAGCTAGGTCACCCTTGAGGTTGGCATTTCTTTCCTCCCAAGCCTAGAGCATTTCCCCATCTTTACTATTCCCAATGCACCTTGAAAAGTTAAATGGATCAAGTTACGTTATGAAGGAGCAAAAGAATCAAGGTAAAAGGGTATTACTTACTAATAGGCCATGACGAGTGGCGTAGTGTATCAACCCTCCACTTGAAACCTCCTCTGCTTCCAACACTTGGGATTAGTATGGGGTCCCAAGATTGCTCCCATATTTCTCTAGAGGAAATCAAAATACTCCTATGTGTTTAGGCCAAGACCCAGTAAAGGCACATCGATTGCGACTTTGTGAGCCACCCATTTCAAAGCGGTGGTGACCCTTTTTCCCTTATTCACTTTTTGTTTCATGGCTGGGGGCTCGGATGTGGTTATGACCTCAACTACTTTAGTCACCTCAGGAAGCAAAGTGGGGGCTAACTCTTGTGAAGGCATCTCAGTCAATGTAAGGGGAGATTGATTTGTAGCAGTGGGAGTTATAATAGCATCGGGACTTAATGAGGTCATAATGACTTTGAGATCTTTGGGCTTATCAAGAGGTGGCCTTCGAAGGATGAGTTTCACCATACTCTTGTAGTCTTCAAAATGTGCTAGACTGATTTCCCTAACTCCGTAAGCTCGATGTTCAATGTAGGAGCGAGATTATAGGAATGAAGAAGATCGTCATTGAATTTTAGATTATTTTTTAGATCACTTATAGCAGTAAATCGATCAAGTACCTCAGCCTCTTTGACCTCTAATGTTGGCTTCTCCTTGCTAGCCCCGAATGCAAAAAATAAGACAGAATGTCAAAATTGGCAACATGAATTCATGATAGCTTGCTTGAGCTCAGCTCACTTACCAGGTGTTAAGATAAAATTGAAGCTATGAAGAGGCCTTAAAGATGGACATGAAACATAGAACCAATGGGTCTTATAATTCCCTACGTTTAATTTGCCCTTGGCATCCCTTTGAGGCAGAACCTTTTGAAATTGGTATGCCAAGTTGAGAGGTAATAAATCCCATCCAGATAGCCTATACTCTTAATACTATAGAGGTGGCACAAAACTCTTGTAGATGGTGGGGGAAGATTGTTTCTCAAGTGCATAAGTGCAAGAGAAGTAAGCTAAGAGTAGGGGTTCGGGGTCAGTTAGAATGGGCAGAGCTTCAATCTATTTAACAAATTAATGATATATGAATGAACTAGGAACCTAAGCCTAGTAGTGAGATGTTAGGTACTAATGGCAATAAATCCTCGAGGAGGATAGGCTGCATGGTCAGCAGGGGAAGGTGCCATAAGACGACAGCCTTTAAGGAAGCGGTAATGTTCAACTATATTCCAAAGTTCATCCAGTTCAATGGTTGAAGGATAATGATTAAAGAATGAGTGATCCAAAGAGCTCTCAGCGACCTACTGCCCCTTACTAGGGTCAAGTCCAAGAATAGGTCATTCAACGACTTCACCGCTCCTATAGGTCGTTTCAATTGGGGTGAATGCCAGCTCCTCGTGTCGAGCTGGGAAGTCAGGCTTATCATCAGTTCCTATTTGATGACTTCAACACATATGAACTGCAGCCATCTACATAGAAGGATAAATAGTTAGGTCATTTTGAGTAGACCATATTAGAAAAGCTAAAGCTTCTTTTTACTAGATAAAAATTTCCTATGCAGCAGATCATACAAGCCTCAAGCCACCATATCAAAGACCTAAACTATTGAAAACTTGGAAGATGACCAATGAAGCTTATCACACTACTAAACCCAGAGAAGATTGAAAGCTAAACCTAATGATCTACAACTTGAAAACCAGTGAACAAGTTTTAGTAGCAAAAAGGGCACTCACTATCGGCCCGAGTAGTGCAATACTAGAAACTCATAAAATAATGGCTTTCTAAAAGAAAAAGTCTTAAGAGGATTTACTATGTCAAAAGAATGAGTTAGATTCCAAAAGGATGAGGGCAAAAAGGATTCTAGATGAGATGATCGATCTATAGCAATAGCAATGGCAGACCAATGGAGTAAGAGAGCAAGACTGGAGATAACTACTCAAGAACTCATGAGGTAGAAAGCCAGTTTTCAAAAGTAAGAAAGAAAAGGGGGATTTCCCATCTAATATGGTCCTGATGGCCTGACCATTTGATCTAGAGAATAATCAACTGCCCATAATCTAATGGTCCAGAAAATGACCGGGCTCAACCATTGCTGTACTAGCAGCCATGGAAAATATGCATAATTAATATAGTAATGATGACATAGGCAGGTGAAATGAAAAAATAAAAATTTGAATGATGGCATAACTCATCATAATCTCTAGCTTTTGCCAGTGAACTCAACTCCCAGTCCACAGAATGAATTGAAAGCTGGGGGGCTAATGTTATGTGTATTTTTTGATACTATACAAAATAGGCTGACAAAGGCTCAACGACAAATGAGTCCAAATGAGGAAAGCCTAACCTACCCCAAAGCTAAGATTGCTCAAGGGCACTAGATTGCCAACTACAAGCTTAGGGCATAGAGCAAGGCAGAAGCCCTTGTTCGCTAGAAATAAGCCCCGGCTCACATAGCTAATAGTTTGTCCTGCATGAGCTCACATCACCAAATGCGAGCTTGATGTTGCTGGCCAAAGACTAGTAGCGACCCCAAAATAGGAGTCCTAGCTCGTGGAATGTGGCATCTTGCCTAACTATAAGCTCATCATAGGTGAACTTGAAGCAGGCACGCTCTCAAACCCAACTTGTGGAACCAATCTGCAAGAAGCAACTTACAAGGGCCCACGTGCAGGAAGTAGTCTATAAAAGCTGATTTGCAGAGGCCATACTTGTCAAATACATTTATTATTTATTGTAATAGATTTATAACTTATTAAATTATATTTGTAACCTTCCAGCCTCTATAAATAGGAGGAGGAGATCATTGTAATAGATAATGAAAGATACATATTGAAACTTTGTCAAAGTAATGGTAGAATCTTTGTATTATAGTTTTGCTTGCCAAAATAGTGAAATCATTGTACAAAGCCAATATAAAACTATCGTGGACATAGAGGTCACACTGACTTTGGCTGAACCGCGTTAAAAAATCCTCTTTGCCTTTATCGTTCTTCTTCTCAATCTCCTCATCTCTCATTTGCCCAACCAACTTGCAATTTGGGCTTTCAAGAACTATTCCTATTAACTAAGATTTAGGTTTACTAAATTTTACTATCAACAAATTCCTTGCAAAGATTTTCTTTTAAAAAAATTCTAAACCCTAAAACCTAGCTTCTAGAATTAAACCCCCAAAAAAATAATACTAACCCATAACCTTTAAACATAAAATTTAAAATCTTATTCCGAAACACTTAACCCTAAAGTTTTAATATTTTTGTAAAGGGTTATGATATAATTTAAAAATGCATTCACTATCATATTTAAAACTAACATAAAAATGTTACAAAAATTTTATGTTATGCCAAGAAAATTCAAATGAATTGGTGTTCTGGTAAGTTTTGTGAAAATTTTTCATATGTTTTTACAATTTTTTCATTGAAAGTTGTAATTTTTATAAAAATGAAAAAGAAATTTTAAAATTTTTTTTATATAACTTTAAATGTTAGAATTGTAATTTTTTATGTACTTATTAGATATAAAATCCATATGGATTATAACTTTTTTTTATGAAAATTATAATATTTTATATCGAAAAGTTAAAATTTTTATAATTTTGATGTTAAAATTTGATAAAAGCTTATGAATTTTTTTATGAATATTCCAAACTCTATAAGTCAAATGTTGGAAGTTACTTATAATAAGATTTGAGCGATAAAAACTATTAAAATTCCTCTGTAGGAAAGAATCTTTCGTATGGATAACAATTTAAAAGTTCTTATCTGGTTACAAACCTCTACTACATATTATTTATAAAGTGCCCTGTGTCTTTGCAATAATTGGATTGTTAATTATGTATTATCAGTTTTCAAATATCTACATGAGTATTACCCAAATTTTATTGTTTTTGAACACAATTAATGCTCTTTTAACTCGTGTTTTTGGGGCAGATATTAACAAATGCCTATATTATGTCATTAAACTCTCTCTCTCTCTCTCTCTCTCTCTTTTAGAAAAAATGCAACAAAAAACTTTGTTCAACCTTGGAGTGATTGCGATTTGACTATTGCCTTCTCTTGTACATGAGGCAAACATAATAAACAAATTTTTTAGATAAAAATTATTACAACATAATTCACCGTCATGTTATTTAGCTTAAATATAATAAACTAAATCTTTTTGGCTTTGACCCTATATACATTATGTATACTCTGCTGACAGTATTCAAAAAAATATTGGGAGATGAATGCGTGCCTGATGATGATGCAGTATGATTCCTTGTTGAGAATTATAAATTGTGGGAAGAGAGATTCAACTTGCAAAACCCCTTAGTACACAATAATTCAAAGAGAGAGAGAGAGAGTTAGGGAGAGAACTAACTGAGATATAAAATCTTCTATGTCTTTAGAGTTTAGAATTAATATATAATAAAACTCTTTCTCTCTCAAGTCAGTATTATGATAGGAAACTAATTGACCACTAAGGGGCTGCAAGTTGGGACCTATATCCAATGGGCTTATGTGTAATCCAATCTATCATAGATTATGCACAATTAACCAGGACCCAATCTATTTTGAGCTTAACACTGATCACTTAATTAAGTCTGTTAATGTTCTAATAATTAATTAATGCTAATCCATAATAATAATTAATTAAAAATAAAATTAATTCAACAATCTCCCACTTGGATAGCATTAATCAATTATTTTGAACAAATAATAGAACAACAAGATTTAGGCAATAT
>JANHAO010012554.1:0-16310 GCA_026873985.1 Saraca asoca | reverse complement strand
TGGGGAAAATCACATTTTTGCCCCACACTTGCCAATATTTCAAGTTTTAACCCCCACCACTCAAAAGTTTTACAATCCAATCCTTGACTACTTTTCACTTTAGTCCTTCCTCCTCCAATTGTTATTATCATTATTATATTTATTTATTTATTTATTTTTAAGGCATTACACTTTTATTGTAATCCAATTATGAAGTTTTATATCAAAATGTTAGGGTACACATAAAATAAAATAAGAAGAAATGTTGTTTTCCCTCTCCAAAAGTTAAATTTTCATTTTTTCTCTCCAAAAATTGAATTTAGTTCTTTCATATTTTTTCTTTCAAAAACTTAAATTTCCATTTCCCTCTCCACAAATCAGGTTTAATTCTTTAATATATATATTTTTAAAGAAAATGATTGTTTGTAGTGATTACGTAATAGCCATATTTTATTAAGCACATGGGTAAAAAATAGATGAAAATAGGTAAAGTGCATATGAATTAAAGTATAAAGGGATTAGATGTGTTTTTTTAAAAGTTTAGGAATTATATGCACATGTCTCAAAGTATTTAGGGTTTGTGCATTTTAGCTAAACTTTTTATACTATCAATGAATAAGAAAATGACACATCATTAATAAAGCAACAATAACTAAGAATTTTTACTAATAATAAAGAAGTTTTAGCAATTTTTTTAATAATATGACAATGCATTAGTAGGTGATAATGTAAAAAAGAATTAGACTATCACTAATTTTATAATTTGAAAGTGTTATAATTTTATTTATTTGAACACTTTGAAAGTGTTATAATTGTGTTCATTATAATTTTCATTTTTCATTGAATATTCTGGGAGGAATTACTTCAATTAATTGAAAAAAGGATCCCCATTCCTAAGATGTTATGAGATTGGAGGGGATGATTGATTCAATATGTGAAAATAAAAAGGAAATGGAATCAAATAAAGAAGAGTAAGAGTAATAATAACCGTTTCTTTTTTATTTATTTAGTTCAGTTAGGGAATGGGATGACACTATTTATAAATTTTTTTTCTTGATGTTTGATTGGGTGGTAATCATCAGCGATAGATGTTAGTTAACAATGATAGGTAATGGTGAACGATGGTCAACGATGGTAAGTGATAATGGGCGATGATTAATAGTGAGGTGGTGGTGGCGGCTAGTGGTCAACGGTGGCAACAACAAATGATGGCGGATGATGGTTAATAATGGTAGGTGATGGTAGATAGTAGTTAACAACGATAAGTAGTAGTGAAAGGTGGTAAAAAATAGTATGTAATGGTAGATGGTGATTAACAGTGATAGTGGTAGTGAGCAATGGTCAATGACAAAAGGTGGTAGTAGGTGCTAGTCAACGTTGATAGTGGTGTTAAGTGAAGATCAATGATAAAAGGTGATGATGGGTGGTGGTCAATGATGATATTGGGCAGTGGTCAATGATGATAAATGTGTTAGGCAGTGGTCAACGATGAAAGGTGGTGATAAGTAGTAGTCAATGGTGGTAATAGTGTTGGGTAATGGTTAATGGTGGAAAGTAGTGGTGGATGATGGCCAATGATGGTAGTGGTGATAGATGATGGTTAACAACAAAAAGTGGTAGTGGTGGGTAGTGGTCAACAGTGGTAGGTGGTAATAAGAACTTTGCAAGGTGAGAGAAGGAAAAAAAGGGAAAGGAGTGCTTTTTTGTTTTTTGCAGGTAATGTAATATGAAATCTCAAGTGGGAGAAGGATTTCAAATGGGAGGAGTTCATAAAGGTTACATAATTGTAACATATTCCACTATAGGTGAGTCAAATACCCAATAAAAGAATTAATTTTTTATTCAATTATTGTCCCCTGCATTCTTCAACCAGATCCACTTGAGTTAGGACAAGGTAAATTAAGCTTACCTTTGGTAGTGCTATCACATTTAGAGATGATGGGAACGATGTGGCCTGTTTATGCTTTGGCTAATAATCTAGTTAGGAATAAAATTTATAATTCATATATCAGTTATTTTAAATAAGCAAAAATTGCACTTTTTAAGTATCAATATTTAAAAAATCATAAAATTAATTGTATTGACTTTAGTTTGTAGTTGAATTTTTTCAACTAATTATTTTTAAATTAGTTAAAATTTATTTTTCTTTTCTAAGTTGTTTTTTTCTACTATATTTATAATTAAATGAGCTTATTAACAAATTACTTTTTATGAAATATTTAATTGACTATTTTAAATTAATAAGTTTTATCATAATGAGTAAGAGTTCTTACACCCTTGCAACTTGTTTCTTATTATTGTGGATATTTTTGGAATCGCATAAATGAGCTAGTAAAAACCTAATGGACGGACTTGGCTAATAAGGGCCCAGCTCACCTAAGATTGAGGTTGTTGGACTAAGACATCAGGTTGCTAAATATGAGCTAAGGTCGTTGGTCAACAATGGTCAAAGTAGTTATTTTAGGTCGTTGAGAACAAAGACTCAGTTCACTAATCAGAGCATGAATCCACAACTAACAATCTAAGGAAATCCATTTAGTTTCCTCCTTTAATAGGAGTCTGTTATAACCATCAACCCTTATCTATCATGTAATCCTAATCAAATTATGATACTTATTGCTATAGATTTACATTCAAACCATAACCCCCAACCATTATAAAGGGGGATGAAATCATTACACATGACACAATTAATCATCAAATACAAAATACTCAGCAAAGAGTAATAAAAGCCATGGATGTAGGGGTCAAATTGACTTTAGCTGAACCATGTTAAAAACTTCTAGTATCTCTCTATTCTTTCTCTCTCTCCCCCTCTCTCTCTCTTTCTCTTTTCACAATCAATCTGCATTAAACTTGGATTGATCGAATTCAACTGTCAATATTTTGGTGCTAAAAGGAGGGCCCTAAACTGCATTCCTTTTGACTTTTCTCAATGGCTAGAGGAAGAATCGTCAGGAGTTTAGATGCTGCAGTTGACCAACCTGATGGTTATAAAGAACAACAGAGCGATCCAATCCTTCTCATAGCAGGCACTTTCGTCGTACTTACCACAGGTGTTGCTGCCAACATGCCCCCAGTGCCCTCACACCAACCTGATATTATTGATAGAATACAAGCATGGCATTAATGTTATGAGGCATTGGAAAAAAATAGTAGGAGAGTTGGCTGAAGCAGTTAGGGCATTGACTTAGGCATATGCCTAGTGCTCATAAAAGCAGAACGAGGGCGTTACACAAGAGGAAGCTTTCCAATGAACATGGGAAGGAGCTCAGGAACAGAGCTCGACTAGAGAAGTACTTTAGCACACCCATTTAGCATACTCTACTAACTCATGGCCAAGGTCGGAAGTTTGTTAAGCTTGTGAGGAGAATGAAGGGGATCATCAGTGACATAGGGGTTCACATCGAGCTAAAGACTCAAACAAGACCAATCAAAGACATCTCTCATATTAAAACCCATCAGGTTATGAGCAGAGGAAGCATAAGACCTTAGACTGACACTCTTATGACAAAAAGAGGAGCCAGCCATCTTCCAGCCGACAGTCTGAGGCTCAGGACCATATGGTAGAGGAGTTGTTTCAAAGGGTAAAGCAGTTGGCACAATGCCCTTGAGCTTAGGACCATCAAGATCGTTATAAAGGGAGGACACTGTTTACTAGGGAGATTGAGAAAGAGCCTCTTCCTCGCAAGTTCAAAGTTCCCACTATCCTATTATACAATGGGGATAGTGACCTATATGACCACCTGGATGCATTCAACATACAGATAGATCTTTAGACGATCAATTCCTTAGTCAAGTGTCATGTCTCCCCAGCCACTCTAGGAGACATATCTCGAACATAGTTCAAGAAGCTCAAAGCTTACAACATTGACGATTGGGAAGAATACCAGAGAAGATTCATTAATCAATATAGGGCATTAAGAAGGCAACTCGCACCACTCTACCACCTCGTGATAGTATTTCAATGAAAGAATGAATTACTGAAAGACTTACATTACTCAATTTAAGCATAAGGTTAGTAACATAGAAAATCCCTCAGATGAGAAAGCATCTTAATAACAATCTCAACGGAACTCTGCAAAGATGGAAAGCTATATGAAAGCATATACAAGTCTCCAGTAAGGGATCTAGGTGAATTTTACGAATGAGTAGCCAAAGAGATCAGGTGGAAGGAAACCTTTGGCTCTAAAAAGTTTAAAGATGAGGCTAATAGCCCCAACTAGAGTAAAAAGAGAAATAATACTGGGAACAGCAAGGAGAGTTAAGATGATGACCCCAAAAACTAGGCTAAAGATAAGCGATCTCAATGTAAAGGACGCTATGACAGCTATAGCATTTTATCAGATACTCAGGAAAGGATCTTTGTGATGGAAAAGGATTCGAAGGATTTCGGGAAGCCCAACCCCAAAGGGACTCTTGACCAGTTCAAAAACAAGAATAAGTATTGTGCTTATCATGATAAAATTGGGCATAACACTTCAGAATGTAGGGAACTCAAGGATGCAATTGAGGACCTAATTAAGAGAGGTCGTTTAAGAAATTATGTGGTGTAACCTATGAAATAGCAACCTTAACAGCACCAGCGACTAGCACGAAAACAGTGCCAATGAACTCCTAAGAAGGAGGAGGCACCCTTGGTAAGAACTATATTTACCATTCATGGTGGGCCTCACATTGCAGGTACTTCAAGCAGGTCGTAAGAATGCTACATGCAAGAAGCAAATCACGTCTTGTTTACAGGACATAGTGAATTCGAGGGTCCCCTCAAGAACGCAATAATGACCTCAAACAGCATCACCTTTACAGATGAAGATGCATAAGGGTTACATTCTCCCTATAATGATGCATTGATTATCTAAGTTAGAATTGGGAATGCTGAGGTATGAAGAATTATGATTGATATAGGTAGCTTGATGAATGTCATGTAGGGATGTTTTGAATAGATGGGTTTAAGCATAGGTCAACTGAGACTTTCCTCAGAGCCCCTTTATGGCTTTATAGGAGATGTAGTAGTACCAGTAGGGAAGATCAAGTTTCCCATCACTCTTAGAGGTTCAGGTCATCAAGCCACCGTAGTAACAGATTTTTTGATTGTTGATTGCCCTTCAGCATACAATATGGTATTGGTGTAACTTGCAATGAACGACCTAGATATGATAATGTCAACCAGGATACTTAACATCAGGTTTCCAACCCTCAATAGAATCCGATGTGTACAAGGTGAGCAGCACATAGCCTAATGCTGCTATGAGAATGTGGTCAAATTGGGGGTGAGAGGAAAGAAGGTTAATGTAGTTTCTAACAAAGAACCATAAGCTATAAGCAAAACAGAAGTTAATCACAACCTCGACCTATGCAAGGTGGACGTAGACAGAGCAACTGGCCCAATAGAAGAGCCCAAAGATGTACAGCTCAGTGAGGCAAATGCTGAAAGATGCCTAAAGTTAGGAAAAAACTTGACCTTAGATGTAAAAGCCCAGCTAACTGAATTGCTTAAAGCAAAGTTAGACCTTTTTGCTTAGAACCATAAGGATATGGTGGGAATTGGTCCCAAAATCATATCACATAAGCCCAACATTGACCCTTATCACAAGTTGATCTACCAAAAGAGGAGGCCAATGATTGTTGAGTGATACATTACTCTCAAGAAAGAAGTAGGTAAGCTTTGGGTATCAAGTTCATCTAAGAAGCCTACTACCCAACTTGGGTAGCCAATCCTGTGCTTGTAAAAAAGAAGAATAGGAAATGGAGAACTTGTATTGATTTTACTAACCTAAAAAAGGCATGTCCAAAGGATAACTTCCCCCTATCGAGGATTAATCAGCTCGTGGATAGAACTGTTGGTCACCCACTTCTTAGCTTCATGGATGCCTACTCGGGGTACAATCAGATCCCCATGAACCTACAAGATAAGGAACACACCTTGTTTATCAATGACCACAGACTGTAATGTTACAAGATAATGCCTTTTGGACTGAAGAGCGCGAGAGCAACCTTCCAATAGTTAGTGAATATGATGTTTAAGGAACAGATCAGGAAGAGAATGGAAGTTTATATGGATGACATGTTGATAAAGTCTAAATAGGTCACTAACCATATCTACGATCTGGGGGGAGATGTTTCAAATTTTGAGGAAGTATGAAATGAAACTGAATCCACATAAGTGCATGTTTAGGGTGGATTTAGGAAAGATCCTTGGATTCAAGGTCAATAACAAGGGAATTGAAGTAAATCCAGAGAAAATCAAAGCATTAGTTGATATGAGATCCCTTACCAGGATCAAGGATGTACAAAGCCTCATCAGGTCATGACACTCAACAGATTTATCTCTAAAGTGACAAATAAATGCATCCCATTCTTCAACGTGCTGAAGAAGGCGAAACAATTTAAATGGACTGAATAATGTGAGGTTGCTTTCTAATAATTGAAGCAGTATATAGGCTGAGCTACACTTTTATCGAAACTAAAGGAAGTTGAAAAGCTCATTGTTTACTTCCCAAAATGCTCTCAGTACAGCTCTAGTACGAGAAGAAGGTAGAGCCTAGTTCTCAGTCTATTATGTAAATAAGAGGTTGCTAGAAGCTAAAACGAGATATTTGCCAATGGAGAAGCTCACATACTGCCTCATGGTAGCATGGAGGAAGCTGTAATCTTACTTCCAGGCATATGCCATAAAAATGCTCACACAGTCCCCACTCAAGTAGATCTTGCAAAAAATAGATACCTTAGGTTGTCTCCTTAAGTGAGCGATCAAGTTGGCCTAGTTTGACATTGAATACAAGCTCTGGCCAGCGATCAAGGGATAAGCCTTAAGGAATTTATTGCAGAGTTCATAGGGCCTGTAAAATAGGAAATGAAGGCCTCAAAGGCCCCATATTGAGAATTATACTTCAATAAGTCATCAAGCAAGTAGAAGGCTAGAGCAGGAGTGCTTTTGATCAGCTTAGAAGGACACAAAATCTTCTACACACTAAGATTTGGTTTTTAGGTCACACATAATGAAGTGGAATATGAAACATTATTAACAGGGCTCCGTTTGGCAAAAGAGATACGAGCTAAAAGCATAAAGATATATAGTGATTCCTAATTTATAATCTATCATGTACGGGGTGAATACTAGACAAGGGGGACGAAAATGGTCACTTACCTTCAAAAAGTCCAAGAACTACTCAATTCTCTCCGATGATATGAGATCAGCCAGATTCCTCGAGCTCAGAACACATATACGGATGCATAAGCCAGCTTAGCCATGACCAGAGATGTAGATTTCTTAGGGGCTATCCCAGTAGAGTTCCTTTTATCACTAAGCATGGAACAGAAAGATGCCGTAATGACAATTGTCATGGCGTGGGACTTATGGATGGATCCAATCTTGGACTACTTACAAGATGGCAAATTACCATAAGCACGTCTATTACGAGCTTAAGCAGTCAGATATTGCACCTATAAGATATATTGTATAAAAGGGGATTTCAACGCCACGGCTAATATGCATAGATATCCATGATTGTGACACCGTCTTGAGGGATATTCATGCTAGCCATTGCAAGAATCATGCTGAGGGCTATCTTTAGCTCAAAAAGCACTATAGCAAGGATTTTATTGGTTAACAATGAAATAAGACACCATCAACCTCCTCAAGAAGTGCGACAAGTGTTAGAGGTTCACCAAGGTCCCATGAGCTCCACCAGCCTACCTACAATAGATGGTCCATTTATGGCCTTTCATGATCTAGGGTATGGACTTGATTGAATCTCTCTTAACAGGTCACGGGAATTGCAAACATACAGTGGTGGTTGTTGATTATTTCATTAAGTGGGCAGAGGTGAAGGAACTGGCAGAAATCTCTTCCTCCAAAATAGAAAAGTTCATATAGGCTAACATTATTTATAGGTTTGAAGTCTCACAATAGATTGTAACTAACAACGGGACGCAGTTCAACAACGAGCAATTCATCAGGTTCTATAACGATCTCAAGATTGTAAAGAGCTTCTCAGTTGTAGATCACCCTCAGGCTAACAAACAAGTCAAGGCTATTAACAAGATCATTAAGCAGATCCTGAAGATAAGGTTGGAGGCCAGGAAGGGAGCATGGGTAGATAAGTTATAGAAGGTACTTTGGGCTTATAAAATCATGGCTCAAAGTACCACAGGAGAAACTCTATTCTTAATGGTGTATGGATCTGAGGCCATGATCCTAGCTAAACTCGAGGTAACTTAACAACAAAGAGCTACTTTCAACCCAGAGGATAATAATGAGCTACTCACTATAAACTTTGACCTTGCAGAAGAGATTAGAGAAATTGCTCATCTCAGAGTTGCAACCTATCAGCAACAGGTCACGAGATACTACAACAAGAAGCTCTGAGCTCGGTGCTACAAAAGCGGTGATCTCGTGCTGTGCCTCATCCTCTCTGAAGCTTGCAAAGCCAATGATAGGATACTAGGTCTGAACTGGGAAAGCCCATACATAATCAAAGAAGATTTGGGAAACAGATCTTATTATTTGACAAACATGGATGGAGCCAAATTTCCTCGAGCTTGGAACATTGAACATCTCTGCCCATATTATCAATGAATATGAGTTTACTTATCTAAGTTTTTAAAATTTTTATTACTGGTTACTAATCTCTAAATAAATTTTCAACAGAATACTATACTGAAAGTGAGCTATCACCTTTCTAATCCAGAAATGAACACTTGCCCTTTTAATCCAAAAAAGGCATTCAACTTGACGTACTTACAAAAACTCGACACCGTATGTGACCAACTACTCAGCACTATATGCAACTTACTATTTGGCATCGTATATGACCAACTATTCGGCATCGCATATGACTAACTATTCGGCACTGCATGCAACCCACTACTCAGCACTGTATGTGACCTACTATTCGGCATCACATATAACCAACTACTCGGCATGTATGCGACCTACTATTTGGCACCCCATACAACCAACTATTTAGCATCACATGTAACCCACTATTCGACATTGCATACGACCTACTACTTGGCACCGTATATATGTGACCTACTATTTGGCACCACATTCATGCACTTTACTTAGACATCCATCTTGACAATGAAAAAGTTACGGGTCAATTGACTTACTAGACATCCATTTTAACTAATGTTCATTAAGTCATGGCTTACAAGAACTCATTAATGCCAACCCCCATGTCATTATTTGTAACCTACTGAATATCTAGCTTAATATACTTGGAAAAGTAAGAAAATTATGAAAATTCACGACCGACGGAGGAGATCGACCTCTTATGGGCTAAGGGATCGATATATTCGACAAGTAAGCCGACCATCATTTGATTGTCAGCCAAGTTGCCCTTAAACCTCTCCTTATTCCCCTCCAAAGGAGGTAAAAGAATAAAGACAAAAGAAATGAATCCATCAGCATCACCATGTGGAAATAAGATCTATACAAAACTTCCTAAGATTCTTAGAGAGGAATCGCCCATAGGAATCTCCTATGCAGTAGGCCATATACACCCCAAAGCACTTCATCTAATATTCAAACCATCAAGAACATAGGGAGCTCAACCAATGCACCCATTAGGTCATTTTGAGAAATAAAGTAGGGAAGTTATCCTTACCTTATATAAATTTGATCAGCCTCACCGTTAGATTAGGAGACTGATCAATTATCCTCGATCTATTGGTCCAGTGAAAAATGAGGCTCTGTTATTGCCACACTGACAGTTATGAAAAAATGCACACATTAAATGCTGAAATGATGACATGGGCAAGCACAGATGAAATAAAAGGACAAGAGCCCAAACAATGGCATAATAGATCACAGTTGATGGCTTTTACTAATCCACATATTGTACTGAGAGTTGGGGGGATAATGTTGTTGGTATTTTTGGAATCACATAAATGGGCTGGTGAAAGCCCAATAGATAGACTCAGCTAATAAAGGCCCAGCTCATCTCGGATTGAGGTTGTAGACCAAGACATCAGGTTACTAAATACGAGCTAAGGTCACTGGTCAACAACGGTTAAAGCAACCATTTCAAGTAGTTGAGAACAAAGGCTTAACTCGCAAATTAGAGCATATATCCACAACCAACAGTTTAAGAAAATTCGTTCAGTTTCCTATTTTGATAGGAATATATTATAACTATCAACCCTTATCTATCATGTAATCTTAATCAAATTATGATACTTATCATTATAAATTTATATTCAAATTATAACCCCCAACCATTATAAAAGGGAATGAAATCATTGTACATGATACAATTAATCATCAGATATAAAATCCTTAGTAAAAAGTAATAAAAGTCGTAGACGTAGGGGTCAAACTAACGTTCGCTAAACCACGTTAAAAAATTTTGGTATCTTTCTATTCTTCCTCTATCTCTCTCTTTCTCTTTTTATAATCAATCTATAGTTTGGAGTTCTAAACTTGGGTTGACTAGATTCGACCATCAACACTTATTAAATTAAACTATCTATACTCTGGTCATATTGGGACACATAATGATTTCTTGTGAAATATTTTCCCTCTAAATGAGATCATATTTTATATTTAAAATATAATTATAATTCTATAATAAGAAATTTAGTAATAAAATTTTATTTTACATTTAAAAAAGTTCAAGATTCTTTAAAGGAATATTATATTATTACAATTTTTATTGTGAGTAAATTAATGTGATATATCCCATATTTTTTATTATAATGATTTTCTCCTATTATAATCAAATATGTTTTTTAACATAAAATTATATTATTATAATTATATAAAAATTAATATATACTTATTTTTAATTTTTTCCTAAAAAATAAATTTTTTTACTAAATTTCCTATTTTATAATTATGGTTTTATTTTAAATATAAAATATGATCAAATATATTTTTAAATGCAATATTATATTACTGTGGTGAGATATACTTTATTTTTTTAATTATACTAATTGCTTTTCAGTTTATATAAAAAGGTAATATGATCCAATATATTTTTAAACGTAATATTATATTATTATAATTTATGATCATTTATTTGCTTATGTTATATGTTTTTCAATATAATATCATAAAAAGTTAAAAAAAAATTAGTAATATCATATTGTTGCAACTTATATTTTTACCAAATTTAATTAGTTTTTTGTAGGTCAAATCAAACTTCGCTATCTTGTTTTTCAATTCCAATCACGATTTTGATCACATGCATAATTTGAACTTCTTGAAAGTTTTCAATTTTAAGCGAGTAGACTCGCATTTCAAGCTGAATTTCCTCGAGTCGAATCAAATCCTTTTTATTTGATTCTTGTGATTCTAATCATAATTATATTCAAATTTCATCTTTAATCATACTTATAATTTTGATTGCATCACCAGAAATTTACACTTATTCAGCCTAAACTTCCCTCTAAGACATCTTTTATTTCCTTTGGTCTAATCTCCTATGAATTCTAGCGAATTTGAATATAACACTTAAGAAATCCTAATTTAGCAGCTCATAAGTTAATATCAATAAATTTAATAGTTGTCTATGCATTGATATTATGATAATAATCCTTAAAGTTGTTATAATGATGTGACAAAGAGTGTATGGTTGCGACAATGAAAGAATATGAATCATGTGATTAAGATTATGATTGAATATGAATGTTGTGATACAATTATTATAAGTATTGTTGTTGTTTAAAGCTTTAGAATTCCCTATAAGACATGGGATGGCATATGATATATGATGATGATAAAATGTGAATGATATGATGAGATGGGGGTAAATGAAATAGATCCTGGATCTGCATGTTTTGATATGGTGTCAGGGATAAGGCAGAACCTAGAGGGATAAAGCTAGATTTGTGTGGGATAAGATTGGACTAGAGTAACAAGGAGATTTATTTTTATTACTATTCTGTGAGATATTGAAATGTGATATAGTAAAATTTAACAACATGATCATAAATGATGACGGCTTAAGGCCTTAGGACATTTATGATTCTTAGTGTGACAATGATAATCTGGTATGATACTAATCCGAGATTAGTCTTTGAGATTTTATGACTGATTATTAAGCCTAGTACACATATAATTATATTGCTATAACGTGTATATATATTGTTGACTGTCAAGAAATTCATAAGTTAGGTATGAATTTATCTCATTGAGCTGTTGACTTAGTCTTCTATGAATTATTTTTCAGATTCTTAAGATATTGATACAAATCTTCCCACTGATAAGTAAACATGAATAACGATCCCATGAAGATTGTGGTTGATGTCGACATAACCATTGTAGAAAGCCCTCTAGGGTCATATGTCATACTTAATCTCACTGGTTGTGAGATGCTACATGAGATAGAGATTATACCCCTAAAACCCCCAAATGTCCTCTTTATGATAACCATAGGATGGTTTGATCCCTAGTGGTTAAACCATCTTCCTTTACAGTTTGCTAATTTTTTGAAAATGTGTATATAAAATGGCCATAGTGTACTCAAGAGCTTAGTTAGTTTAACTTATACTTGGTATCATGAAAGCTATAGGTTAATCTAACTTTCTAATTACCTTTGCCCTTGTTAGGACATGGGGTGGTTAAAAAGATGACTCATGGAACTAGTGGGTTGTTATTGTGGAGGTTCGTTTGAAAAATAAAAATGAAAATTTGTTGAACAAATGTTTAAAGGGGTATGTGCTTGTTGGGTAATACCTTTATATAGCATAAAATATGTATGTTTTCCTAATGTGTCTATCTTTCTCTCTACAAGCTTATAATTTCTCAATTAGCCAATTGAGTTTGAGCAAATGTGCATAGAAATGTTAAATAGGTATGAGTAGAAATAGGTAATAGAAACAAGATAAAGGTTGGTGATTATCAATATGGAATTGATATTCACACTAGTCATAGCTAGGAAATTGGGTCATGATATGTTTGGTATCAAAGTAAAGATTTAACGATGTGATCTCCACAAGAGATGCCCATGGACCTTCCTAAATTTAGCCACAATAATGAAAGAAAAAAAAGGACATTCACACCACACTTTAGAATAGAGAAGAAAATGAGTGATAAGTGATGAATTTGACACCACAAAAAAAGATCTCTTTGATAAGTATTAAGTTCATTCAAGAACCCTAAGAGAGAAAGCTCTCAACAAAAGATGACTCTTCAATTCTCAAAAGATTTCTAATCTGAATTGTTAGGGAAACAAGCGTTCCCATAAAGCTATCACTAAACTGCATGGGTTGGACTCATAAGATAAACAAGACCAAAATACAAAAAATGACCTAACACAAAATAAAGGCCAAAGCTATTACAAAAAGATCCAAAACAAAACAATACATATGGCCAATACTAGCCCATAAATGGCATCCAAAAATGGCCCCAATATGGCCCATACAAGATGTAAGTAGCCCAAGAGATACAACCAGCCCTAAGTGATGTAAAAAATAGCCCATCTAGCCTTATGCAAGATGTTATGCTCTATGTGTCATACCATGTTGGCTCAAAGATGCTTAGGTGGTAGCACTTGATGACATGGCTTCGATGCATATGATTTTTTACTTTCCCAAGCCACCCTTCTTATGTTTGCTCTAAATGTTTTGACATAAGCCTTGGAGAGCCTACCTAATCCTCTTAGCCTTAGCCTATGTAATTGGTCCATCCAAAATGTGCAATGACTCTTGATGATCGCTTGAGTTTTTATCATTTAGGCTAAACTTATGAGTATAAGCCTACATGTAAAGTTGTATAGAGTCATATGGTAGTGATGATATTCATTAAGTGTTATTAGGAATAATACTAGTATCACGTGTGCACCTGGGAGCACGTATTGTTGATATCATTTTAGTTGACTTAATGAAATGTGTGTCCATATTAACAAAACTAAATTGGAACCTTTGTAACTTTAGAAAATCTGATTAATATTTTAATGTAGACTATGGTGAGAACTAGGAGACAAGAAGGCCATGAATCTGAATATAGGGGTAGAGGGTCATCCATTAGATGAAATAGTCCATGTTGTGAAGTTAGTTATAGCCCTAAAACCCTTTAATAGGTAGAGAATTTAGTTCAATAAGCAATGAATGGCTTGATACATGCACTAATACAAAATCAAAATCGAGAACAAAATAAAGAGCTTGATAGGAGTATGTGAAATGAAAGAGATCAAACTCTTCATGCTATAAATGAGCAAGAAAATAGGCTAAGAATTATTCATGAGTTTTTAAAGCTGAAGCCTCCCCGACATGCTGGAACAAATTCTTCTATAGACCCGTTTCAATTTCTTGACCAAATTGAAAAAAATGGTAAGATGTTACAATGTCCTAAGCCTTTGCTAATAGAGTTAGTAGGGTATCAGCTTGATGACTTGGCACATTATGAGTATATAGGAGTTATTGAAGGGTGAGCTATAGACACTAAGCCATTAACTTAGCTGATGTTCTAAGAAACCTTTATCGATAGATTTCTTCCTCCTAGTGTTCGACAAGTGAATGCCTGGAAGTTTGAAAATTTGAGACAAGAGAACTTGTCTGTGAGTGAGTATGATGCTCAATTGACTCAAATCTCTCAGTATGCTACTCACTTGATTCCAAATGAGACTATGAAGGTGGAGAGCTTTGTGCAAAGGCTTCGTGATTATTATTTTGACTGTGTCAAAATTAATCCTCGATACAAAGTACTAACAAGCTATGAATCAAGCTTTGTGGGTTGAATTAAGGTCCAAACAACATTGTGAAAGGGAAATGCCTTTTGCTAGTAAGAAAATAGCTCGAATCGAGAGAGCTAATATTGCACCTAGTGGAAGACCAACTCCAGTTCATGGAACACTACCTAATAGGTGGAAAGAATTTTATTGAACCATCTCAATCATAAAATCCAATTACAAAAAAGAATGTGGGAGATCAATTAGTTTCGATTGCTTCTATTCCATTTTATGGAAGAAATACATCTCAGAGATTTAACTGGGTGTTTTTGATGTAGTCAACTTGGACATAGGGTGAGAGAATGTCCTATGAATGTAAGTGCTTCTGGATATGGTGTGAATTACCAAGCTTAACTTCAAAATCAACTAGTAACACAATTTGCAACTTTAGTAAGAGCACCAACTGCATCTGGTCAGAGTAATGGGAAAGATAATTAAGGGAGAAACCCAAATGAAGCTATAGCAAGAGTTTATAGTTTTACCATGCAGGAAGCCCAAGTATCAAATGCTATAGTTTTAAGTATTTTGAAATTATATAATTTGCTAGCTCGAGTATTATTTGACCTTGGAGCTAGTCAATTTTTTATTGCAAAGAATTGTGCCACTTTACTAAATGAACCTGGTGTAATAAAAATGATCTTACCTTTTTTACATTTGTAAATTGTATACTTTCTTTTTACAATAAATTGGATTCTTTTTTAATTGCAAAAGTGGAAGTCTTAATGGAAATAAATTTTTGTATTTAGATTTTGGAGCTAATTGGATAATCAGTATCTTAATTGAAGTGACTGATTTGATTTTGAATATTAGAGTTAATTAAGCAAATGAGACAAATTACATGAGAGTGCAATTAAACTTTCAATTCAGCAATTAAATAGTATCAGTATAGCAAAATTTCTAACATAGCAAAATACAATTATGCAGTAAAATTAAATTACAAAATATAAAGAATATTAAAGAACAATAAAGACATTGCAATTTTTAAATGGAAAGTAGCATAATACTTGTGCAAGTTATTTCTTTCTTTTACCTTTAGCTCTTTCCTTCTATCTAAATGTATAACATCTCTTACATGCTTCCATATTTTCATTATCCCCCCAATACAACATGCAGTTATTCAAACAAGCATGTATTTTAATGTGATTAAGCCAAAGTTTGGTGATAGTTTTCTTAGCCTCGTACAATAAATTAAGGATCTTAGCATGCTTAAAGGCATTTTTCAACAATTCCAAGATCATTGTCATTGTTTTATCAATTATGCCACACAAGCACTTGATTTGATATAATTTTGTTAGAAATGAGAATTTGGGGTACTTTGTGTACCCTTCATAAAGTTTTTGATTTCCATCCTTAAGTAACTCATAAAACTTAACAGAAGCACTTGATTTGATACAATTTTATTAATTATGCCACACAAGCACTTGATTTGATACAATTTTAGAAATGAGAATTTGGAATACTTCGTGTACGCTTGATAAAGTTTTTGATTTCTATCCTTAAGGTGGCATTTGGTTGAGTGGAATGAATAGTAGTGGGAATGGAAAGAGGAAAGGAAGTGGGAATGGAAGGGAGAATGGAATTCCATTACTTTGTTTGGTATGTCATGGGAATGATTGAGGTAATGTGCACTGTTTGGTATGAGAATAAATTAAA
>JANHAO010012553.1:0-16310 GCA_026873985.1 Saraca asoca | reverse complement strand
TATGCCTTCTAAAGAAAGACATAAAAAAACACATATGAATAAATATATTTCAAATAACAAGTTTATGTTTGAAAGTATAATCATTATTTTTACCTAAGAAATTAAACATAACCATTCTTATATAAAATTATATCTGAAGATCTTCGTTAAGTTGACATTGTATATGTAAGCAAGTCACTCAATCCAGCTAACAATCATAATCATTATCTAGGACACTCAAAACAAGGAATCTAAAAGTAGAACTACTATTCTACTAAAGTTTAAACTTTCTAAATATGTGTTGGTTTGTTGGGGGAGGAGTGAGCCCTCACAATGGAAAACATGTAGATGCAATCCTAATAATCAAAAATTTAGGAATCCAGCTAACAATTAGAACATGCATCTTCATGTAAAAGAAAAACAATATAGCTTTATATACGAGAACAATCAAAACAAGGATGAATTAGACCGAGATTGCAAAAGATACTTAAGAAAGATACCATCGCTGGCCGTGCTCGTCACCTACCGTCGCTGCTCGCGCTTGTCGGCACTGACCTCTCGTGAGCCCTATCATGAGCACAGTGGGCACCAAATGTGAAGACAAAGGGATTCCAAAGTCCTTTTTTTTCTTTAACTTGTTAACTTAGCTAGGGCACAGCGATGACAAATGTCCTTGCTAAAAGCACCAAAGGCCCATCTCTCGCAAAGCCCACGTAGAAAAAAAAATTAGGTGCAAAAAAATTCCATGAAAAAAAATTGTTCCCGCAAAAAAATTTGTGACGAACATAGCGAGGAACACGTCTGACACTAAAATTAGCTAGGGACATCTCCCTCGCTAAATTTGTTGCAAACGTTTTTTTAGCAGAAACCCACCATCCTTTTACTTCATTTCCTCACTAATTTGTCACTATTCCCTCACTAATATTTAATATAGTGATAGATTATAGTGAGGGACAAAAATCCATCGCTAATCCGATGAATTCTTGTAGTGGATGTCAATGTTTTAAAAAAAAATTTACTTATTTTTATTCATGAACATAATTTATTCTCTAACTATTAATTTTTTTATTTCAAATAAAATAATTCTTTTTTATAGATACTACAAAATATTTCAAAAATTAAAGCATTAATTTATGGACAAAATAATTAAATACTATTAAATTGGACAAAATAATTCAAATATTTAAGCATTAATTTAATGGACAAAAATAATTAACCTATGAACAATTGATTTATGAAAATTGTAATATATTATCTAAGAAAACAAAATAGATAAAAATAAATTCAAAATAAATGAGACTTGTTTTGTCTATTTTAAAAAATAACTAGTTACTTAAAAGATGTCAGTTTTTAATATAGATCGATGTTTAAAGTCTTAATAACGTTGGTTTTTAGTACAAACTAACGTCTAAAGTCTTAATGACATCAAATTTTTTTTATGAAAATTGATGTCAAAAGTCTCACTCATTTTAAAATAAATGAAATGTGTTGGTAGCAATATGAAAATTAAGACGTAGAAGATTTCACACATTTGATTGTCACTCTTGCTCTTTTCTAGGTTTGATATTTTAGCTCTCTCCATCTCCATCACCAATGATATGATGGCCCTCTCACTCTCACTTTCTCACTGACCATAAAAGCCTTGCTTACTCTCATTCTCCCTCTCTTAGTGTTTTAAACCGATCTTCTTCATCTCGCTTTCTCTCTATCTATTTCTAAACAACAACTATATTTTTTCTTGAATTTTAATAATAATTGATGTTGTATGGATAAGATGAATTTAGTGTTGATTATTCTTGGTTGTGTGCCCTGGTTGTTTTTCAAATTTGGATCACAGTAACATATATGCAGAAAATTAGGTATCATTTTTGAATTACAACATTGTAGTTCAAATGCTGATTTGAATCGACCTGATTAAATTCACAATAACACTTTAGAACAAATTGAAATATTTTCAAAATTATTTGGATCATAAGTGAATGCCTACTGAACAATTCAATGAAAAATATGCAAATGGGTTGAGGAGTTTATTAGATTTTCTATTGATTAACTTACTACAAATAGTAATGAGTTAATTAGGTGGTCTTGTATGAGATGTTATTGTCTAGTATTTAGTTATGTGTTATTTATGGCATTGATAAAGGATATACACGATGGATACGACATGGTGAAAGTGAATTACCTCGTATGTTTAGTAGTTATCAGGATAAGTAAGGGTACTAGAATGATGAAATTGATAAGGGTTTGCATGATCAATTGGAGGATATAGTACATGATGTTGTTGAAGATAATTTTATTGAGCAATTGCAGATCCTTGAAAATTTGTTAAGTGATGTAGAAAATCATTTGTATCCAAGTTATAGTAAATTTACGTGACTATTTACTGTGCTGAGATTGTTCATTATGAAAGTGGGGAATGGGTGGAGTGACAAAAGTTTCACAGCCTTATGTAAAGTGTTGAGAGATGCTTTCAGAAGGTAATGAACTTCCATATAGTACTTACAAGGCTAAGAAAATCTTGTGCTCGATGGGTATAGAGTATAAGAAGAGAGATGCTTACCCTAATGATTGTATATTGTATCAAAAAGAGTATAAAAGTTTACATGAGTGTCTAAAATGTGGGGAATTGAAAAGAATGATGGCATGATTAATAAAGAAGCTTTGGCTGAGGTGTTATGGTATCTTCCAATAATACCAAGGTTTAAACGCATGTTTCCTAATATAAGAGATGCCAAGAGCTTAATGTGGCATATTGATTGGATGATTTCTAATGACAAGCTTCAACATCCGGCTAATTCTCCTCAATGGACACTTGATTCATTGTTCCTTGAACTTGGTAGTGAAGCAAGAAACCTTAAGGTTGGACTTTGTATAGATGCAATGAACCTTTAGGATGACCTGAGTAGCAAACATAGCACATGACTTTTTTTATTGGTGATTTACAATCTACCTCCTTGGTTAGGTATGAAGTGCAAGTATATAATGTTGTCCTTGATGATTTTGAGCCCCAAAGAACCAAGAAACGATATAGATATCTTTTTGGCACCACTTATTGAAGACTTGAGGATGATGTAAGGTGAAGGTGTATCAGTGTTTGGTGCACATCATTAGAGTCTTTTCAGTTGCATACCTTGCTCTTTGCACAATAAATGACTTCCTAGCTTATGGAAACTTATCTAGATACAATATCAAATGACATAAAGCATGCACTATTTGTGAGAATGATTCATCTTCTTGTCAACTTAAGCATGGAAATAAGACAATGTATCTTGATCATCTGAGATTTCTTCCCCAGTCCCACCATTATTGTAGGCAAAGAAAGGCTTTCAACGGGCCACCAGAGGAAGGAAAAACTCCAATGCCATTAACTGGGGATCAAATTTATAAATAGGTGAAAAATATTGAGCTCATTTTTAGCAAACCCTATACACCTACTAGTGATCAAAGTTCATGGAATAATATGTTCATATTCTTTAATCTTCCATATTGACAAATCTTATTTGTGAGACATAATCTTGGTTTAATGTATGTGGAGAAAAATATCTGTGATAGTCTTATTAGAACTCTTTTAAACATACCAGATAAGCCCAAGGATGAAATTAAAGCTAAACTAGACTTGGTTGAAATGAAAATATGAATGGAACTAGCACTAAAGAAGAAGTCAACGTACATATTTGCCTCTAGCTTGTAATACTTTGTCTAGAAAGGAGAAAACAACATCTATGAGTGTTTTCATGGTGCGAGGTACCGTAGGGGTAATATTCAAATATCAAAAGCCTTGTTTCAATGAAATATTTGAAATTAGTTAGTTTGAAGACTCATGATTGTCATGCTTTGATACAACAATTGTTATCAGTGGTTATGCGATCAATATTGGCTAACCATGAGAAACATGCCAATTTAGTTATTCATTTAGTGAGAGAGATAAAACTCTACAGATCGATTTATTTAAGGTGGATGTACCTCTTTAAGTGATATATGAATATTCTAAAAGAGTATGTGAGGAATTAATATCGGCCTTAAGGATGTATTGTTGAAGGCTGCATAATTGAAGAGGCTGTTAAGTTCTGTAGTAAATACTTATTAAATGCAAAAACTATTAGGGTTCCCAAGTCTTGTCATGAGGGAAGGATTGCAAATAAGGGTAGACTAGGGACTTGAGTGGTGAACATCACTCATGAAATGTGTTTACAAGCTTACCTTTACATCTTGGATAATAGTGAAGAAGTGGAGCCTTATTTAGACAAGCATATAACCCTTACAAGAGAGTAGAATTTTGGAAAGAATGAACATTGGGTACAACCTAAACATAATCACTCCTTCATCACTTAATTCCAGAATTAAGTTTATTTTTATTGAAACAAACATCAAATGATATTTCTGAGACTATGAGATGGTTAGCCCACAGGCCTTGTATAGAGGTCTTATCTTATCGTGGATATGACATAAATGAGTATTCTTTCTACACAAAGGGACGTGATGACATTAGCATTATGCAACATGGTGGGGTTTTTTTTTATGGTTCAGTCAATGCATGTTTCTAGTTCTAAAGATAAAAATCCTCTATAGGCAAATATATCATATTATAGGGCCATTGAAGACATATAGGAGCCTAATTTCAGGGTGTATGTATTTCGATGTAAATGTGTTAAGAATAACAGCAGCATCCAAGTTGATGAGTTAGGGTTCACGTCAGTGGATCTTAATAAGGAGGGTTATAAGGGTGAACGATTCATACTAAGCTTGTGAACCAGCCGGTCCGTGACAGTTGGTATCAGAGCGTGGTTTCGACCCGCTCTGTTCCCAAGAAAAATCGAGTTTTTATATCACAGATTTGGTTGATAAGAAATGATCCATAGCTCTTCAAGGAAAGAGACAAATTACTGGAGATGGGGATGAAGAAGAGATAAGTAATGGTATTGAGGAGACCCCTCCTTTCTTTAGGACTATCATCATTGAATGATGAAGGAAACATGGAAGAATTTTATGTATGAGATAACCATGGTGAAGGGATATAGGTTGAAGATCCTCCTAGAGAAAAAAAAAATAGGAAAAAATGAAAATAATTAATTGTGTTTATTAGTAACTATATAATTTTAAGTTTAGATGCTTATTGTATATTGGCAACTAAATATAAAATTTTTAGTTTAAATGCTTAATTATGCTTGATTATGTGTTTGTTAATATTAAGATGACATGATAATAAAATTATTTGATTTCAGTAGAGCAAAAATTGCCTCTAATTTTAAAGAGTGGCTAGAATTCAGTTATGCTCCAATCACATAAAGTTTTCTAAATTGGGTGATCTTGTTTTTTGTTGAAGCCACACCTATTAGTATTGGCAAAACTATTCATATTTTCAATTTTCCAATTTTTTCCTCATTATTTTTCTTTGTCTAAATGATAGGTCAATAATTTAGTAAAGTTTGAATTTTTTCTACAGCGCACTCTGAATTTTAAGTAGGTTTGGGAGGTGCAACTTTGGAAGAATCCTTCAAAGTCAAAGGGCAAAATTTTGGTATCATTTTCTAGACTTAGTCTTGTATGCAATTCCTATGATAGAGTGTGTAAGAGTGTAATATCCCTTGTAAAGATAGTTAGAGGGCTTTTCTTGTGTAATAGGTTCATCCTATCTTAAAATAATAATAATAATAATAATAATATTCTCTTGTTTTATTTAACCTCAACCTATTTTGGGCAAAGTTTACAAAAAAAAAAGGAAGAGGGGCAATCAACCTTTTTGTTCTGTTAAGGGCCAATCGACCTTTTTGTGAGAATGGTCATTTGGCCTATGTTTTGAAGCCTTTGTTATTGTTTTTGCATCTAACCAAAGCTATGTCATTTTAAGAAATCTATTTTATTTTCCACCAACTGGCTAAAACAGTAAGGCTCAAGCACAGCTCCATTTTCTTCCTTTTCCCGAAACCTTTTCGGAGCTTGAGCTTTTTCCATTATTTTCTTTTGTTGAAATTGAAGGAGAAGATAGCAAACAACAACATCATTTCCTGCTCCTCTTTTCTTCGGCCACCTTTCTTCAACTAGTGGTTGATCCATATGCAGCTAGTCAACCAACTTCCTTTCTGGTTTGGTTTGTAGCTGGCTAGTAGCTCTTTTTGCCATGATCGACTATGCTCTGCTGCTGGAGACCACCATATGTAGTAGAATCATAATGGAGCTTACTACTATAGTTGACCCCACCAAGTTTTTCCAAAGTTCAGTCGTTGGACGGGTAGGTTGAACTTTACTAGTGAAGGACTATACCAGCCACTGTGTTCTACTTAGAACTTGTCGTATGCCAACTGCTTTATGGTCGATCAAAGTTGATATGGGAGAAACTATTATTCCTCCAGCTCAAGGAAATGGTCCATTATAGCAAAGAAGCTAGAGTGACATCTTGCAGCTGGACTGGATTGCAAAATCGAATCTTGTCAAGTAGCTCAGTGACAAGCTAGAGTTTTTCCCTATTCAATGGAAGAACGAGAAAGCACAACTACTTCCATCATTCTAGCTACTACTCCCTAGATAGATTAGGCTAAGTAGCCTACTACAGCTACCCCAACTACCTCTCTAGCTTGTTACTAGCTGCTCCAACTACAGTGCCCAAGGAAAATATCAGTTGCAACTAGTAGAAGCCGATCACTCCACTATAGCCAGCAACTGCTCTGCTTCTAGCTGGACAATTTGGAGTTTCTATTGTATGCTCAGCTTGTGTAGTAGCTTAAAGGTAAGTGAATTTCTTACTCAGTTAGGTATTTATATGTGAGTTGTGTCTTAGCTATGCTAAGTTATATGAATGGCTAAGGTTGTATTGGATTGAAAGTATAGGTTGATTGTGGTTTTATATAATATAGGTGTTGTGTGGGAAGTGATAGGTAGAGTATAAAAAAAACTTTAATGGCCTATAGAAATAGTCTATTTTAGAAGGTTCAAATTTACAGATAGGTTTAGAGTTTGCACCTTTCCTTTGTGAAGTAACAGCTTTTAACCTGCTATTAATATACATGAAAGAGCTATTTCCAACATGCATGAGGAATACTTCAACAGCGTTAGTGAGACAGGCCATTGTTGTCGAGCCATATTTGGACCATTTTTGGTGGCTGAAGGGAGAAGGTATAATGAGATGTTCTCTTATGGCATGTTTGGGGTGATTATAATTTGTTGTGGCTTGTCTGTGGCTTTTTTCCTAAGATGAAAAGGATTGTTCTTTGTGATATCATGGATTACCAAGAGCATATGGAGAGTATTGTTGTGTAAATGGAGACCTTTGAAAGTGTTGTCATTCATAAACTTGGATATTTTTGATGCCTTGAATATGTGTTCTTGTTCTAGTTTTAATTTACATATGACAAATATTGATGTGATTGGCATAAAGTAGTTTGTTTGGAGGTCAAGCATAGAGAACAAAGAAAAAAGGTGATTAATTGATGTTGATAGAAAATAAACTAGGAGTTATAGAAATTGTACTAGAGTATATATGGATAAGTGAGAATAAATTGAGAACAAGAATGTATTCGAGAGATGCTCGTACATGAGTGGGTTGCTATGTGTGAGACGATTAGTAAGTAAGAGAAGTGAGAATGGTACGATAGATGTATAAATGTTTTTCTTGAAATAATATTTCTTGATTATAGAAATTTGAAAGGTGGTGGCATGTTCAAGGAAAATTTGTCCATAAGTATATTAGAAGTATACATTTTAAGTCATAATGGTGATTTGTAATGGTAGATGAAAGAATAGGATGTAAATGTCTCTCATGAATTGATAGAAAAGTGGGAAGAGATCAAATGTTGAATTGGGATTGATATAAGACTTTGGGAAATGTATATGAGTGAGGAATAAGACTAGTTGGATATTGAACTTTCTTTAATTAGATTAGTTAAAAATAGGAAAAGAGAGATTGGGAAAGGAGTGTATATGTTATATGACTTAAATTTACATATTAAGTGATAGTGTCCTTTTGAACATGTATGAATGAATGAAGTTGAGCATGTGACTATTTGAATACATTTAGGAATTTGAAATTTATCTGTGATTTGATTGATTAGTAAATGGATTGATATTATGGTTTAAATGTGTGTGTTTTGATGAGTTATGTGTGAATTGAAAATTGGATTCATGGGGCAAGTTCTTTAAGAAAATTCCAAAAGTATTTTCTTTCAAAATATGCTAATATTGACATAGCCATGAAATCTGTTGGAGAGATAAGGGGGAGAATATCTATTATAGCGATAAGGCAATTGGAGCTCTAATACTATTTTTTAAGAAAATTGAATGGTAAGTTGCCTAAAGAAACTTGCTCATGTATCTAACTCTCAGTTTATTTGCATGCCTTTGATTGATTGTAATTATGTAAGTGATAATTTTCTCATATACTTAGACCTTAAATTGATGTGTTTGGGAAACTACCAACATGCTAGTTCTTCTTAATGATTGCATTGAGTAGTCAATGATCCTTTATCGATATATATATATTAAATAACAAATTCATTATGAGTATAACTACTGAATTATTAATTGAGGTTACGGTCTTATAAATTCATGATTGTTATACTTGATAAATCAGTAGTCTAATTTGGTTGAACTATAAATTGTTATGTTTTGTTAGAATTGTATGATTGCTACATGAAATAAATAGTACATAGAGTAAGCGATTTACTTACTAGGTTTCATTGAAACACATTATATTTTTGTGAAAAAAAAAATTAGTTTCATGTTTATTGGATATTGTGAAGATCTCAGGATGAGAACTGAAGACATAAAGCTAGGATATTTAATTAACAGTTATAAAGTTTGTATATGCATGTGTAAAGTCAATCTTAAATTGTTGTAATCATTCTAGTTTTTGATAAATATGTAAGAATCTCTAAACTATTTTTACAAGCTGTTGAGAGGGCATGTGACATTGGAAATGTTTAAAAAACAAAGGAGACTCTATCCAAATTTTGATAAAACTTCATCTTTAGTGAAACTGAATTTTTAAAAATTTTAAATGAATTTCCAGTTATTATTCTAATTTTAGTATTTGGATTTATGCATTGTTAAAATGTGTCAGACTCATAGGTTGTTATCATTGAATGTCTTCCTATGCTAGTTGCGCCTTACTTTGGGGTGTGACAAGAGCTACTAGTGAAATATTCAAGAAGTATGCTAAGCTCCAAAATATATAGTCGTGGTATGCAATTAGATTAATTGAGAATTTCTGCAAATTTCTTTTAGGGAATTGATTGTGTTTATTGTATATTTATATAGGCAATTATATATAATTTTTAGTTTAGATGTCTAGTACTTGATATATTATGTGTTTATTATATATGTGCTTATTCTTACCTGAATTATATAAATAAAAATGCAACTTGGACTTATATGAATGGACACAACAACACTTGAAATATTTCTTAATTGAAACTCTCATCAATGTCAGAAATTGCATTATACGATAATGTTTAACTCAAGGAGAAGTACAATTGAGGAAATTTAGTCAAAAAGTAAGTAAAATGGTTATATAGACTTGTTAAAATGACATGCTTTAATTTTAATTTAGTTGTATAATGTATTGAATTTTTTATTGATCCAATAGAAATGGTTGAAGTTGTTAAAATTGGAATTGTGTTGGGTAATTATATATTTGTTTTGATGATTGTTTCTATTAAAATGTAAAATAGCAATAAGTTTTTATAAAAATGTAATTACCTTATAGTAGATTTCTTAAAAAATATAGCTAATATCAAGATTTTTTTTAAGAGAAACAAACGTTTGGTTTTCATCGAATGCTAAAGGCATTGGTTTATTATATCAACTAAAGACGTTAGTTTTTATAAAAAAACAAAAAAAAAATCAACATCTTTAGTCTTTGGAAATCTTGAGGAAAAATGTCAGTTTTGTAATACACTTACATTTTTAGTGATTGAGAAAAGACATGGACTTATTATAAAAATTGACATTTTAGTGGAGGAAAAGACTATTTTAAGGACCGTAACTGCCGTAGTTCTAGACATATCCATCCAAGGTAAACTACATACGTCATTTTTTGACAGCCGAGCTTGTTATAACAAATCAGGTGAAGTGCCGGAAAGAAGTAATTAACCCGCTCTCACCATGGCTGCCTTCACCATCAACGGCACAGAAAACAAGTTCGTAACAGTTGGCAGCGACTCTTATGGGTATCTCTACAGTTACCAACACGACAGGACGTATGCAACCGGCTGCTTCACCAGGTGTTGGAACGGTGCGGATGATGAGAACAGCAAAACATGTTCTGGGATAGGGTGTTGCCAGGCGGATATTCCTGTTGGGATGAAGAACATGAGTATTGAAGCATCTGGCTTTGATAACCAAAAGAATGTGTTGGATTTCAACGACTACAGCTATTCCTTTATTGCCAAACAAGGTTCCTATAATATCTCTACTTGTCACATATATAACGGTCTACATGATCAACTGTTTCCGTTGGTGGTTGATTGGGCTGTTGGAAATGAGACATGTAAGGATGCTAGGAGAAAACCAGATTATGCCTGCCAGATTAACAGCCATTGTAGGACGACGCTCCACATTTATGGATACCGTTGCATATGCAATCACAGTTATGAGGGGAACCCATACGATCCGAATGGTTGCCAGAATAACCCTCTTTACAACCGTTTGTCTTGAATTCCGATTTGTCTTTTTAATTTTTGATAGGATTGATGTTTGTTTATTTGACGGAAGAATCTAGGAAGTCCAGTCGTGGATTTGCAGACATCAATGAATGCGAAGTATCAAAACATAATTGTGTCAGTGCTGAATACTGTGAGGACTCAGACGGATCTTTCAAGTGTTGCTGCCCCTCGGGATAACACGGGGATGGAACAGAAGGAGGATCAGGATGCTGTCCCTCGGGATACCACAGGGATGGAACAGAAGAAGGATCAGGATGCCATCATAATGATCCACTCACCAAGATTGTCATTGGTATGCCCATTTGATTATGCACTTTTTTCTTTTTTCTCTTTTTTATTTTTAATTTCTCAGTATTTTAATATCAATGTGGAATAATCATACAAGGAGTTCAGTAGGAGATTGAATGTTTTCTCGTTAAATTGATTTTCCTAAATTTAAGTTTATATTTTTATTTGACTCATTAATTTTAAATTTTTAAAAAATAATCTAATAGTGAAAACACTTTAAAATTTGAAAAAAGAAAAAGCAATCTAAGGTCAAAATATTTAAATCTCTTAAAAACTTAAGTTTCTATAGAATTCCTTGTAAGGTGAAGACTTTGGTTGTAACCCTTTAGAGAAAAGAAAATAAGAAAATAAATAAAAAGATAATTCAATGAAGTAAAACAAAAAGTTTTAAAAGTTTTGATGGGATTGTATTGTAATTTTTCTTTTTCTAGAGGACCTTAATGAAGATGTTGAAGTTTCAATGGGCCAAATTGTAATTTATCCCACTTTTCTTCTTGCTTTCATTTACCCCAGTGTCCCCCCCCCAGTTGCGTGCTTTGTGTTACTTTTTCTTGAAAATGTCCCCTGCTCCCAAACCTCTGTGCTAATTATCTTCCTTCTTTGTTTCTCCACCGTCCGAGAAGCTTGTGCACTATGTCTTCCTCCAATCATCTCTCTAGCTTCTTCCATTCATCAGTTGTAATACCTTAAAAGGGAAAAAAGGGAAAATAGAAAATATTTTTCAAAGGGATTGAAGTAAGCTTAAAAATTTTTCGTTGGGGCTGAAATGTAATTTTTCCTTTTTCCAAGAGTGCTTTTTGAAGATACTGCTGAGTTAATAGGGTAAAATTACAATTTACTCCATTTTATTTTATGTTATATTTTCTCCAGCAACTCCTTCTTTCCTTGCCCCAGACCTCTTTTGTTGTTGCATTCTCCGACGAACCATTTCCTCTTCAGCCCATCACCATCTAGAAAGTTTGGATTGCTGGTCAGCTCCTTTCCACCTCTCTAGTGCTCTCTCCTCCTTGGACCAGCTCAGTAGTAGTGATCTTCTTCCTCTCCAGTGCATTTTGGCCAGTCCGTGATCTGGCTTTTCCATCGATAATCTAGTCAGCTTCAAACTTCCCATCGGTACTTTGGATGGTGTGAGTATTTCTAAAATAAAAAATTTATTTTATAATAAGTCTACATCAAGTTTTCAAGTAGATCTAACTTGAAACCCTCACCTTTCAAAGCTAAAGAAAATTGAAATTTTCTTTTTAATTTGTTGTAATGAAATTTTTGTTGAAGAACCAAGCACACCGACTTCAAATTTTTAAGTTTCAGCTAAATATCCAAGTACGTGACTCTGCTACTTGATTTTTAAAGTTTCAGCTTAGATATTGAAATTTAATGTTAGTGTAAGATAGGTGTACTTAGTTAGAAGACTTTAAAATTAAATTCAAGTATTAATTTTAATGCTAACTATATCCAAATAGGTTGAGTGACACAAATTTCCAAATTAGCTGATTTAGCTTTTTGCGGAATCTTTAAGGTGAGTGGATAAACCTATAAGTTTGATAAATCCTATTTGTTATATGAAATAAATTTATGATATAGATTATTATGATTTCTGGAATAATGGAATTTTTCTATGTTGACTCATTTCCAAATTTTAACTGTATGTTGTATATACATAAGAAATTGATTTGTCGTGATGAAATTATGCATTTTGTCTTGACTTATGTTATTGGAACTGGTGATTCCATTTTACTATGTGATGAATAAATATGAAAATACTTTGACATATTTATGCATTTTGTAATGATTATTGCTTACAAAAATAGGGATTTCATATATTGTGATATGGAAATGTTAATATTTTTGAAGCTTATGCTACCTAATATGTTTGGATTATCAATATTATGATATCAATGGAATGCCTTTTATGTGTGGAAACACTTGGTAGCATAATGTATTTCAAATGATTTAATGTTTTGAGATCTTGGATCCACTGGAAATTCATTAGAAATCCTCAAGTGCACTTGTGATTAAAATATGTGATGGAGCAAATAAGGGGAAGACACGAATATATGAATATTCTACAGTCATGTTGGGTGGATTATGGTGATGTTTATTATGTATGGTTACCTTTTAGAATTATCCTTTGGAATCCAATTGAATTTGAATTAAAGAGCAACTATTGAGTATTGATATATTTTAGAAAGCATTATTGAATTTCTCCTATGTTTATGCCACGATGGATATTTTTCATAGTATCATGCTTTATTGCTCATTTTATTTTTTGTTGAATATTATATTTCAATTACTTAACTTTCTTGATGGATGAAAGTTTCTAGACCTATTTTGAGATTATGGCTTTTGAACGAATAAGCTTATCTTCATGACTATATGCATATTTTATTCTTTGGATTTCAAGTATGATTTATAAAACAAGTTTTGGTTTTTATGGGATTATTTCCTCATTGAGAATCTATGAAACTCACCCTATTTTTGTATATATATTTTCTAGTGCCATAAAGATAATCCCACTATTCCTCTATATTACACTGATTCAAGATCTGCTTATTGATTAAGTAAATCACCTTCTGAGGAGTTTAAAGGTATATTAATGGTGAAAGCTTTGGCAGTTGGTAGAGTCTTGATGTGCATGTATTTTCATTGATGAGTGCCTAGCAGGATATAGATTTGTGTTATTTGGGTTGTGTTTTTGTTTTATTATATAGGATATGGTGGGTATGTAGCCTTTGTTTACTATAAAGGCCTTAAGCCTAGATGTCTTGAAAACAAAGAAAACTCTATCCAATTTTTGGTAGAATTTAATATGTAAATACTTGTTTATGCATAAATGTAATTTGGTCTTTGGTATGTTAGTTTAATCAAGAAGGATTTTGCATTATGAGGCTTGTAAGGAGTTTCCTAATGGTGACCTTCTATGCTGTCCACGTTTTGCGGATTGAGGCATGATAAATTTGGTATCAGAGCATAGTCTAGGGTCTATGTGCATGATTAAGGATCTCCAACTACCAAATTGTGATAGGCATATCGAGTTTATGCTAGTATGCCCAGTAGCACGACACATGAATAAGGATATATTGATGCCTACACCATGAATATGTTGAAAATCTCCACATTACCTAAATCTTTCAATCTTACTTGTATGAGTGTATTTGAATCTCACCTAAGCAAACCTTTCTATTTGATAATAGGAAAAACGCCACCTAGAACTCAATTTTTGACTCACTCTAGACACTAATTGGAAGAAGTGTCCAAAAAAGCCTCCCATGAGCCATCTTCTTCTTAACATTTACCTTGAGCCCAGGGTAGACCTAGGGGCTGGGGCAGGGTTGCACGAGCAAAATTGTAGCCAAAAATTTCCTCAATCTGAATCAGAAGCTCTTTCCACATCTGAAACTTCAGTTAGTTCTTCCACCTCAAATGCCCCAGTGTGGACTACAAATTTATAGTGAGTTATAAGTGAATTTATGGATAAATTGACTCATCATAGAATACAAAGACAACAAGAAAGGCTAGAAACTCATATGCCTCCACCCCTTCCACCTTTTGTAGTGCTAGTTGCCATGGATTTTTGAAATTATTTGAGAGAATTCCAAAAGCTCAAGCCTTCCAGATATTTTGGTATCAGGTCACAAGTGGATCCTCTCATATTTTTGAATCAGATTGAGTGTCTGTGGCAGGTTTTGGGGTGTTTAGAGGATATATGTATAAAATTGGTTGAATTCCAGATAGATGGATCCACAGCCGATCAATATCAAGGCTGGGAAAGTCGTGGGTCCGTAGGAAACTGGGCCAACACTTGGGAAATGTTTCACATAGCCTTCTTATAGCAATTTTTCCCTTAAAGGCAAACCTATGCTAAACTACAGGAATTTCATAATCCAAAATAGAGGGGACTAACAGTTTCTGAATATGTCACTTAGTTCCTCCACCTTTCCTAGTTTGCTAGACACACAATCCCTACAAAGAAAAACAAAGCCTAGAAATTTGTTAGTGGCCTTAATGATCATTATTTTAATGTTTTACAAGTCACTAAACGCACTGCATAGAAACAAGTATACAACTAGGCAATTGAATGGAAAGTGAAATTTATGGAGAGAAAAGGGGCAAGAAAAGTTATGGGTAGTTCAAGAAAGAGATTAGATCTTAGGGCACTAGTGGAGATTTTAAAAGATGGACTTTTATAGCTTCTAGTGCATCTTCCTCCTGGAGGCCTAAGGTATCCATATCCTCACAACATTCAGGTGTGGGTACTCAGAGTAGAAGGCCCACAGGTGCTATTGCTTTTAATTATTATCCTCATGGGGGATCTAGTTCAAGCCATCCCACTTCAGTTAGATCCGAGGCACCAAGGTCATGACAAATCTATGGGAAAATTCACTTGAGGAATTGTAGGTGAAAAGTTGGAGCCAATTACGGATATGGTTAGGTAGGCCACTTGGTGAGAGACTGCCCTTACTCTTCCACTCTGCCTAGTGGCATTGGAGCTACTGGTACATTAGGGAATGTCCCATCTTGATTTGCACCACCTATGAGGCCGACAATATCTGATTCTACTGCTAGAGAGGGAGATAGGAGCTCAGCTAGTAGAGATCATGGTAGTGGTCAGAGAGCTACTAGGAAAGTATACACCCTGACTAGGTAGGATGCCTATGCTTCTAATGTTATGGTCATAGGTACCTTAATAGTTGATCTTATTTCAGCTTATGTATTATTTAATTTGGATGCAACCCATTCATTTGTATCCACTTATCTAGCTATGTGACTTGTTAGACCTCGAATCTTTCTAGAATCACAGCTACTGGTATCGGCTCCTCTAGGTTAGACATAGACAGCTTGTGAAATGATTTCCTCTTATGAAATCAATGTGTATGGAATTGTTTGCTTGCTAACTTGATTGTGCTAGATATAGTTGACTTTGATATCATCTTAGGCATAGATTGGTTATTAACACATTATGCATTTGTTGATTGTCATAAGAAAATGATCAATTTTCATGTACCAGATAGAGAGGTTCTTATTCTTTAGGAGATAAGAGTGATGTTTCTGTTAATCTAATTTCTGCATTGCATGCTATTAAGATGATAAAAAAAGGGATGTGAAACTTACTCAACATTCATCCAAGACACAAAATCGATGGAACAGAAGGTAGAAAATGTGTTGATGGTTTGGGAGCTCTTAGATGTCATTTTAGAAGAACTTCTTAGAGTGCCACTGGAACAAGAGATCAAATTTTGTATTGATGTTGTTCCTAGAACTGATCCTATCTCCAGTCCACCATACTGCATCGCACCAACTAAATTAAAAGAGTTAAAGGTGCAATTGTAGGATTTGGTAGATAAGGGTTTTATCCATCCTAGTACTTCCCCTTGGGGAGCCCCTGTGTTA
>JANHAO010012552.1:0-16344 GCA_026873985.1 Saraca asoca | reverse complement strand
ATCATTAACAATCACACTCACCATCCCATAACCCCTTATGGAATTGATTGAATGAGATAACTTCCCATCATGGACTTCATCTTACATATGCAATGCACGATGAATGCAATATAAGATGAATATTTAACCTTTATATCCAAATCCACAGAATGTATAGTCCTGGATGTGATAGGGCTCAATCAAATTGGCCTAGGGCACCTACCCAGACTAATACTATGCCAGCACTTTGACGATTTCAGCTAGCTCTCTTATCGTGCTTTCGAGTGTCGGATGAGGCTGGCTGGGCATTTGTGCCTCTAGAGCTTCAAGAGCAGCGGTAAACTGTTGGTGAGCCCCCACAACAGGGGTGTCTATTAGTTGAAGGGCTAGAGTGGTTGAGCTCTGAGTAGTTCTTCCTCGTGCCATTATTGAGCTGCAATGGAGACTTTAGAGAACAGATGGTCCCCACAAATAGCGTAAAAAATGTTGACATCAGATTTTGATTCGTATAAAGAGTCTCGAAATCTGGTCAATGAAAGGAGTTCAAGGATCCAATGCTGCTTCTGAAGTGCGATCTAAGATGGTTCGAGAGGAAGAAGGAAAGGGGGACGCAGTGTTTTTAACGTGGTTCCGCTAAATCCGGGCGGCACCGAACCCTACGTCCATGGTGGAGATTTTATTAATGTATTAAGAACTGAATTTGACAGGGTTTCTGCTTATAGAGTTATTAGCCCTCCTCCTTTTCTAATAATGCAATCCTATTTATAGAAGAAGGAGGAGTTATATGCATTAATTACAAGGTACAGTTGTGTTACATCAAAATATAAATGGAAAAGATAGTAAAAGACTATAACTCGGCTGTTGCAGAATGTAAGCTGCAGGGTGGGTCCCCTTGGTAGGCTGTAGACTTGCGTTTGCCTATATCTGTTGCTTGGCACTGCTTTACCATGCAAGGTGCTTGGCATCCCGAGCAGGGATTCCTGACTCGGGGTTATCATGGGAACTACTGTAGCGAGATGGCGAGCTCGAGCAGGATAGTCGACTACTTGGCGGGTTAGCCTTAGGGTCATTTTGCTGCCTCCCTGTGAAGACTTGTCTTGCGAGATGATATCGGGATGACTTCACTGTACCGCTTTCTATCAAAGGATGAAACGAAGCTTGCTGGATGCCTTTGGCGAGGCAAGGGACTTAGCTCTTATCGTGCTCAAGGCTCGTTCTTTCAGGGCCACTTTTTGCTTATAACAATTACTAATTAAGATAATAAAATATTTAACAATGACATAACAACCTTTTTTCATTAATCAAGGTCAATGACAAAACTATAAAGCAACTTATAGCAAAAAAATGTTAGCAGGAAAAAGGAATTGCTATTTCATTTTATCTATAATATTACAAATGATCAATTTCTTATTGATCCCAGAGGTAAACAATTAACCTTCTTTTAGAACAAAGAAACAACTAATTATGTCTTGCCAAATTTAAAGTGAAAAATAAAACAGAATAAATTTATCAACATAAAGATCTATATTTCAAGTGTTGAGGTTTCTCTCTCCTAAAAAGAAGAAGATGCAATTCTTAGGAGCAACATCCAACTCAACAATGGCCCTATTCCATTGGATACTCAAATGGTAGAAGCTTCTAGCAGCCAAGATAAGCCTACTACCAAGCTAGAAAGGAAAAGAAATATTAAGAGTTACAAGGACCAATAACTAGGCATCATCCCAGGGGTCCATGAATGTTGCTTTTTTGGGAAAAATATAGAACTTTAGGCTTCTTTTGTTAAGAAGGATCAAAGTTTGAGGGAAAGTGTTGTTTCTTTTAACATCTTAGAAACCTTGAAGAACAAGTTGTATAAACCCTAAAGCCAAACATTGATTGGCATACTATATGGTAATAAGGTGGGATATCAGTATATGGTTTTCTAAACTAGATCCGTATGGAATTAGAAGGTAAATTTACTTGCTTAGATATTGGAAATGACCTTTTCATGTTTAAATTTAATCTTCATGTTGATTATCTGAAAGTTCTCAGTGGAGGGCCTTGGTTTGTTTTTGATTATTTCCTTCTTTGAGAAAATGGGAACCTTTTTTTAAAGCTTCCACTGCTAGGCTCTCTTTTCTAGTAGTTTGGATTAGATTTCTTGAACTTCTAGTGGCACTATACCATCCATATATTCCTTCATAACTTGTGAAAAAAGGGTTGATGTTGAAAATTGATGCCTACACCTTTATTGGTGATAAATGGGATATGCAAGAGTGTGTATTCAAATTGATCCTAACTAACTTTTGGTAAGACAATCTTGACTAGAGATTTTGAGCAACTAGTGATTTATGAAGGCTTAGATAAAGTCTACTTCAGATGTGGCAGAGTTGGTTATCATAAATTTATTTGCCTTCATGGTTTTTCCACAAAGGCTGAGGTTATTCCTCCTAATAGTAGTTCCTCATAGATTATGGCTCCAAGTTCCTTTCCTTCCTTAAGCAAAAATCATGATAAGGAGCCTATAAATGAGGAAGTCAAATTGGAAGTTGTTTCTAAGGATGGTTATGTCCCCTAGATTTTCGTTGAAAAAAAGAAGAACAAAGTTCGCACTAAGAAACAAATAGATGGAAAGAGCTTTGGCCTAAAAGATTTTGATAGACCAATATTGAGCGAAATTAAGCCTAACATCGAAAAAGTTAGGAAATTTGCCTCTCCCACTTAAAAAGGCAAAGGGAACCAAGCTTTTAATGGACCCAACCTATTATCACAACCTAATTCTAGCTTTATTTCTATTGTGCCTCTTGTCACTCCTTCACTGAAAGCCAAAATTGACTATGTAGACATGAAGGTGACCCATTCCTTTTCTAATGGGAAAATTAAACAAAAATTAATACATAATTAAGTTAGCATTTCTTCTTTGTTAATTCCTTATGCTGAACTATTCCTAACCATTTAAGAGATAGTCTACAAATCTTTTTAGAACCTAGAACCTATTTAAGAAATCCAAAATCATGGAGGCCTCTGACTTAAACACATCTATAACTATTAACTCCCTTTGCTACCACTCATTGAAGAAGGTGAAATAGTACATCATAGTTTGGGGGTTTTTTTTATGAGTGACTTTCAGGGAAATACATATGAAATCTTAACCTAGATAAAAATGGACTCGACTTATGCAATATGTAAGTACAATAAGTTCCTAGAGGAAAGATAGAAATGCTTGAAGCCTTTTAAAAAGTACTTTTGTGCTACCATTTTGTGTCCCCTAGATGAAGATAAGGATAAAAAGAACATTCTTCCTTACATGTGCTTCATAGATGATTATCTAAGTTATAAAAACTTGGGCTACCTTTGGATCTATCAGAGTAAAGGGATAAACCATGGATGATCTTTCTCTTGTACACATTCTCTGTGGTTATGAGGAGAATGTGCAAAATAATTCAACTTTAAATTCACTCTATTAGAAGGAATAATCTGACCCTCAATCTGCTTGGAGGAAGGCCATAAATCTACTATATGGATGTAACAAAGGATGTAAACAAAGTCAAGGTTTTGCTTAGGAATAATTTGTTAAGTGCTTAAATAATCTTCAAAAGGATGAAATCAATTATGACATTTAAGCATATTACTATAGGTAATCCTTTCACCAATATTCCTATATATCACGAGGCCTTTGGATTTGGAGTTTGAAATGTGCACGAAGACCAATACCCTAAGTTTTAGAAGAATGTTTCTAACTTTTCCTTTGAAGAAAACTCTTAGTTATGATTCTCACGGAGACTAAACTGGATGATCCTAAGGTAAATGCAATTGCTGACTATCTCCTTTTTTCTCATGTTGAAATGATAAAAACTTATGGGTTTACGGGAGGTATTTAGTTGACATGGAGTGAAGAAAGGGCTTTGATGCAAGTTATTAATTGCATAAGGTAGGAAATTTATGTTATGATTAAGGTATCTAACTTTTCTCACCCTTGGCTTTTATTTGGAGTCTATGTTAGCCTTAGATTAGCTTTTAGAAAAATTCTTTGGACTAATTTGACTCAAGTAACTACTGCCCAATGACTTGCCTTGGTTAGTTGTAGGAGACTTTATTGAAGTTACTTGCCAATCTGAAAAATTTGGAGGAAATCCTATAAATAGAACTAGAGTAAATCTCTTTAATGATTGTATTTCAAATTGTAACTTAATTGATCTGGGGTTTTTGGGACCTAAATTCACTTGAACTACCTTTGAGGATTTTAGAAATCTCATTCTTGAAAGATCCTAAACTCACTTGAACTGACTCTAAGGATTTTAGAAATCTCATTCTTGTAAGATAGGATAAAGCTCGTTTTTTCTTTATCTTAAATGGAATTCATCATATACAAGTGCTATAGTCACCAATCACCATAAAATCATATCTAATCATTCCCTATTATTGTCTATTTAAGCCTTAGAGTTTCAAAATGCCTTTTTAGACTTTTTCATTTTGAGATTTGTTAGTTATTTCACCTTGATTTTGAAAATGTTTTTAAATATGTTTGGGGTAATTCTAACCCATTTCTTATTGCTATAGAGAATTTCACTTCAATTGCAATTTGGTGAAACAAAAACATTCTTGGTAATGTTTTCCATAAGAAAAATAAGATCTTGGTTAGACGTGGGGTACCTAAAATAGTTTGTGTCTGCACCTTACTGGAAACCTTATGTGCTTTGAAAATTCTCTAAAATTAGAATACTTTAAAATCTTTAGGCAAGAAAGGGAGATTTAGGCCCTTAAATTGAGGATGAACTAGATTCAGGATAGGGATAGGAACACTAAAACATTTTACCTTGCCACTCTAGTCAGAAGGAACAAGAATATGATTCTTAGACTCAATATTAATTAAGGTATCTAGTTGGAAAGATTAGAAAAAATTGACTATCTTATTAGTGAGACCTTTAGGTAAAGATTTTCCTCTCACTTAAGTGTTTTGAGTAGACATCCTAACCAAACCACTAATTGGAATACTGTTATCTTTGACCAATGTAAAGACCATTTCCTTGACATTCTCCCAAACCATGTGATCTTTCTAGCCTTTTAAGGCCTTAAACCTAATAAGCCTCTGGGTTAGATGATTTGTATCCAGGTTTCTTTTAAAAATTATCACTTAAGATAAAAACTTCTTTAACCTTTTGCATTAAAGATTGCTTCCTCACTTAAGTGGTCTCTAACTGGATGAATAATACCTTAATCCCTAAGGGCTAAAATATGAGTAGTGTTTAAAATTTTAGACCTATAATCCTTTGCAATACGCCAACCAAGGTCCTTCCTAAGATCCTTGTTAATAAAATTAGGCCTAAATTTTGTAAAATAATGTTTCTTTTCTAAATAGCCTTTATCTTAAGAAGAAAAACTAGAGATGGTGTGGTGATCTTGAGGGAGATCTTTCACACCATAGATAGGTCCAAAACCAGAAAGAGAAGTATGATTATTAAATTAAATTTAGAAAAACCCTATGACACTATTGGATAAAACTTTAGTAGCATGTCCTTTTCTTCTTTGAGTTTTCTAAGAAATGGATTAATATGATCTTTAACAGTATTTTTGGGATTTCATATAGTATTTTCTTGAATAAAGGCAAACTAGATTCAATGCTACCTTTTTAAGGGTTGAGGCAAGGAGATCCTTTATCTCCCCATGTATTCATTCTATGTATGAAATATTTTCATATTTTTATTAAAAATTGTTATGATAATAGGAGTTAGATTGCTATTAGATCTAACAAACATGGTTTCTTGTTTTCTCATCTTTTCTTCACAAATGACATTGCCCTCATTGCTAAGATTGACAGAAAAATTATTTAATTATTTCCAAAATCCTATCTAAGTTCTTTCTAGTCTCGAGTCTTAAAGTTTTTTTCTTCCTAAATCCAAAGTTTATTTCTCTAACAACATCCCAGCTCCTATTAGAGAGTTTTTCAATTGTATCCTAGTGAGAAGACATTTTAGGCATTTAGGGAAGCACTTAGGCTGTGAAATTAAGGCTAACTACAAGGTGTTTAACTTCTTGTTTCTCATACATAAGGTGAGAGAGAATTCAAAGATAGAATCCCAAATTCTTGTACTTAGTTGATGGAGTGACCCTTATTAACTCAATAGTATCCTTTTTGCTAGTTTATCATATGACCTTTACCAAAATCCCCCAGAAGCATTACTAGAAAGTTGGACCAAATTGTTATGAAGTTTTTATAGAACATGAGATCTAATGATTAAAAAAAACCCTTGTCAACTGGGCTAATGTTGCCAAACCAAAAGGTTAAGGGCTTGGATATTAGAAAATTTAAACTCATAGATCAAGCCTTACTAAGGAAATTCACATGTGACTTTATATTTGATAAGAAGGCCATGTGGGTTAAACTTACTATGTAGAAATATCTATTTGGTGTTTATGGCAGAAGACAACCTCAAAACTTAGTGTCTTCTCATAATTGGAAAGCTTTCAAGGGTAACAAGGATATTCTTCAGGCTAGCTTAATGTGGTTTATAGGGGAGGCAATTTTATTTCAGTCTAGTATGACAACTAGATAGGTAATAGACCCTTCAAACGCCAAGTGATAAAACTTCTTAATAGGAATTAGGATGGCCTTAAAGTCTCTTATCTCATTAATTAAGGTTTTTGGGATTTGTTATGTCTTTCATTTTGATGCAATTCTTTTATGCAAAACTAGATTGTAAGAACTCCTTTTAACTAATATGATAGGGAGGATAAACTAAGGTTGAGCCTGTCTAAGACTAGTGAATGCACTTCAAAAAGCACTTATCTACATTTAACTGAGCCCAAACAAGATTCTTTTAGCAATTTTAGATGGTTACGGAAAATTCTTTCACTTTCAAAGATCAAAATTTTCTTCTAGTTGTACTTCTCAAAAAAGAACCCTATAAAGGAGCTCCTAATTAGAAAAAGGATAGATGTTTCTCCAAGCTGTGTCCTCTATGAAATAGGTTTGGACAATATTAAACAAATTTTAAGGTATTGCCCTTTTACTAACTTCTAAAAAAGGATTATTCCCTCACTTTGCCTTCGATCTAGTCCCTCGCTTGAAATCCCTGCCTAGTTAAAAGCAAATCTTACCACTTCTATTTATATCTTACGGTCATGCCTCCTTTAGCCTAACTTTTTTGCTTATGCCCTTTGGAATTTGTAGAAATATAAAACCAAGTTTTATTTCAAGATAACCAAGGTTAGTCTAATTTCAAAAATGTTGATTTTAGAAATGCTTATGATTTTTGAGTTATCATAGTATAAACTTTTAGAAAAAAGCCTAATGAAAAAAATTAGTTAGATCTCTTATAAGAATGGCTTTTATAAACTCAATTTTGATAGTGCTACCAAAGTTAACTTGGGCTTAGTTGGTTGTGGAGCAATTATTTGAGATACATATGGAAAATAGGTGTTGTATTGTTGCCGTAGATTACGAATAACCTCAAATTTTGCAATAGAACTTCAAAGATTAAGGGATGATCTTTGACTGGCCTTAAATAGGAATTTATTCCCTATCCAATTAAAATTTGATGCTTTATTAGTGATCCAAGCCCTCTCTAACAACTTTCATATTTCTTTCTGTATAAAGATTTTGATTGCAAATTGCAGGAAGCTATTCACTAGATTGGAAAAATCTTATAGTACAACATACTTATGGGGAAGCTAACTATATGGCTAAATTTTAAAGAAATTTGGTGTAGAAAATCATCATGATATTACTATTTTGGATGTCCTCTTAATGGGGTTAACTTGTATTTGTTCTATGACTCTTGTGGTTGACTTTTTGACAAAGCAATAAATTTCTTAGATGTTATAGCATGATTATAGATAAAATATACTTTCAACTATAAATAAAAATCATAAAGTAATTCTCATATACTTCTTAATTTGCTCATACTATTATGTAAGTTTTCAACATGCTTTTCTATTTTATCTTTTATTTGTTTAATATCATCAATTTATGGCATAAAACTATTATTAGAAGCCATCATACTACACCAAAACTTGAAATATGAGCATTTGTTAGAACACGATATATAATTACGATATTCTTCTACACCAAAAGGTCACTATATTCAGGAACAACAAAAAAAAATTAATTCATTAAATTTGATTTGCATTCTTGTTTCTTTGAACTATAGTTATATAACATACTTGTTTTGATTAGGAAAATAATGAATCTCATTATTTTATTTGAAAATCACATATCAACATCTTCTTATCTTCATAAATTGAGTTCATATATCAATAAATAAGATTTTTAGCACTCTATCTGATTGAAGTCCTTACATTTGGAAAGACAACTTAAAAACTTAAGTATTAAAGCAAAATTATATGGAATACATAATGAATTTAGGGTATGTTTGTTTGAAAGGAAAATGATAGTCAATAGAAAATGATAATATATTAGAAGAAAGTGACTTTCTCTTTTAATTAAAAGATATCCTTTTCTCAAATTACCTTATATTTCATAATCTTACTCCTCCTCTTTTTACTTCCTTTTCCTATCTCTCTTCCCCTTTCTCTCTACCCATCTTTCTCCTTTCACCTCTCTCTTTCTCTATCATTCTTTTCCTTCATCCATCTCTATCACTTTTTTCTTTCTTTCCTTTCTCCCTCATGCTTCTCTACTATTCCCTCTCTATTCTTCCTTTCCTATCCCACTTGTTGTCTTTCTTTTATTTCTCATCTTCCTTCTCTCCTTCTGTTCTTACAAATGTTGATTTTAAATAACTATATTAAAAATTGTGTCAAAAAAGTATTTAGACCATTAACAGGTTTGACAAATATTGTTAACAATTTTAGCTAAAGTTAATTAAATATGTATTAACTTTATAGAAAAATATTGATATAGATGAAAAAAATAAAGATTTGAATATTTTTCTTTGAATGTTATTTTTAATACAAGATATATTTAACTTTTAATTTTTACTAGTAAAGATTTGTTAACTTTATCATGAAACAATTCTAATAACAAAATGATTATGATATAACTTAAACTTAGATATGAAATTTGTATGTATGATGATATTTTTCAATAAAAAAATAGTTTACCTTTATATACCAAATAAGAAAAAGCATTTTCTCTCATGTTAATCAAACAACAAAAAATCAATTTATTTTCTGAAAATGCATTTTCTTATAAAAGTACTTTCTATAAAACATACCCTTAGTATGAGTCATTCATTAATGTTTATCAATAATGTTTGTAGTCCAATGGTTAGGATGATTGCTTTTTGAACAATAGACTAGATTTGACTTTTGGCAAACACAATCTATTTATTTCAATAAATCTCTTTTCAAACTTATGTTTATAAGGCAAGTTTCAAGTTTTTTCTACTCTCGGGCATACATCATCATTTTTTTTCTTTTTGTTTTAATTTTATCTATTTTCCTCCATTACAATTACTTAGTCTGTGATAGTTATTATTCTTTTCCTTTAATTTTATTTTTTTAAACTATCCTCACATTCTTTCTCCCAACTTCCTATTTGCACTCTTGCTAGTGACTGCTTCTTTCTTTTTCTTTTAATTTATTTTTTTAACCACTTTAACTATCTCTCACAACTTCCTTATCATGTTTTCATTATCTATTAATTTCAAAGTTCAAAATTTCAATTCTTATATATTTTTTTACCATTATCTCTCTCATAACTTTCTTACTTAACAACAATTACAAATTTAATCAATTTTTAAGAATTTTTAAAATCTACTCCTTCTTTTTGTTCATGTTATATGCGCTCTCCGATTCTACGAGATGGGCTGGCAAAGGCCCGGTGGTAGATTAAGTCTAACTGAAAAAAGCCAAGCTTGCTAGGTTACTATCTACATGAGCAACAGAACAAGGCACAGCCTTGGCTTGCTAATGAACGAGGTCTAGCTTGCATAGCCAGCATCTCCCTATACTTGAGCTCGATTTTACCAAAGGTGAGCTTGCGAAATTCGTCCTCACTGACCGAAGGCCAACAGCAACCCTCTCAGACTTAGTTTGTGGGACCAGCCTACAAGAAGCAACACTACAGGCTTATCCATAGAAAGCAAAGTTCAAAAATTAGTCACCAATCTATAGAAGACATTTTGCAGCAGTCTAAGCTGTCTTATATATTTATTTTAATGTAACAGAAATACAAAACGTGTAATTACCATTATAACCTCCTCAGCCTCTATAAAAGAGAGGAAGGAGATCACTATAAATGGGGCTAAAAGCAAATACCGAAACTCTATAAAATTTTCTCTAGGCTAATAAAATGCTATCGTTGACATAGGGACTGGTACTGCCTAGTTTTGGCCGAACCACGTTAAAAATACTGCATCTCTACTGCTCTTCCTTTAATCTTCCTCTTTATCTTTGCTTATTCAACCAAAAGAGAGTTTGAGCCCCAGAAGAATCTCTCCAGTTGGCTAGATTTTGGCTTAATCAAAATCCACTGTCAACATTTTAGTGCTGTTTGTAGGGACTCATCTGAGTTTTGGTTAATTTTCTATATTCTCGTCATTCTCTGTTTAGCTGTAATGGCTAGGGGAAAAGCCATTAGAAAGCCAAATTCTATCAATAACTAACTTAAGGGTCATACGACAAGTTCTTCCATTGCTACGGCCACCAATAGTTTGCTCCCCTCAGTTTGCCGCCAACCTGCCATTACTATCCATGAAACTGATGAAGTGCAAATAAGGCACCAACGGCAGGAAGTGCTAGAAGCTTCAGTGAGAAAAATGACCAAGGCACTGCAGATGCTGGCACAAGTGCAAGCCCAGGGTTTGCAAAGGCAGACTGGGGTTGCTACACCCGAGAACATTCACCAACAGCAGCAAGCTACGAGTTCGAACAGAGCTAATCAAGAGCACACTTTAGGTCACTGTGTGTGCGATCAAAAAGATAAGAAAAGCTATCAAGCCTGTAGCTAGCAATCTGGGGAATTGACTTTATTGGTAGAAGAGTTACTTCAGAGGGTGAAGCAGTTAGAGGCACACCCTCAAGTTTGAGGCGATTGAAGTCACTCAAAAGATCATAAACCTTTCTCTAAGGAAATTGAGACGAAGCCCCTTCCTCATAAGCTCAAAATCCTTTCTATCCCACTGTATAATGGGGACAGTAATCTACGTAGCCACCTGAATATGTTCAACATTCAGATGGATCTCCGAATAAGTAACCCCCTGATTAAATGTCGTATCTTCTTGGCCACATTAAGAGATACACCTCAAACATGGTTTAGGAGTCTCCCAACTTACAACATCAGTAGTGGGGAAGAATGTCAGGAAATATTTCTCAACCAATACAGGGCAATGAAGAGGTAGCTCATGCCCCCTGTCATCTCGCTACAATCTTTCAACATAAGCAGGAGTCATTGAAAGACTACATTACCCGACTTAGACATGAAACCGATAATGTCGAGAGCCCATCTAACAAGAGTATCCTGACAGCAATCTCGATAGGACTTCATAAGGATGGCAAATTGTACAGAAGTATATACAAATCCCTAGTGGCAGACCTAGGTGAATTTTACGATCAAGTTGCCAAATAAATTAGGTGGGAAAAGACCTTTGGTTTAGAAAGTTAGAGGGACAAGGTGAGCGGCTTTGAGCAGGGTAAGAAAAGAAACAATAAGGGTCAAAAGATCAACCCCAATAGCCAACCTCCAAAGAAAGTGAGAGTCGAGTAACCTCAGCCTCCAAGTCGCCATAATCATTACAACATCCTATTAGACACTTCGAATAGGATTTTTGTGATAGAAAAGGGTAGAGAAGACTTCAGGACTCTCATTCCCTTGAGAACCCTTTACGAAAATATAAACATGAACAAGTTTTACACTTACCATAATGAAGCCGAGCACAACACTTTGGATTGCCGAGCCCTCAAAGATGTGATCAAAGATTTGATCAAGAGGAGCCATCTAAAAGAATACATGTTGTAACCTATGGAACAGCAGCCCTCTTAACATTAACAGGATCCCAAGCAAGAGCAATCTGTCGTAGTGAGAACCATATTTTAATCCTATAATGAAGCATGTAGAAACAGCCCAAATTTTAATGTATATAGTCTGAGTGAATTCTTAGCAAATGTTAATTCAAAAGTTAGCTCTTGAGATGCGAGCTCCCCCATTTCAACTTATAATTGCATCCTTTTGAGTTTCAATTTAAATTTTTATCGCATTAGAATGACCTACTTTTTGACACCGTCCTAATGCGATCAAGCATGCATATGACTAACTTTCTTAGGCACCATATGCACGCTACCTCGCTATGCACATGACCAACTTTCTTAAGCACCATGTGTATGCAGCCTTTTACTACTCATGCATATGACCAACTTTCTTAGGCATCATACACATGCTACCTCGCTATGCACATAACCAATTTTCTTAGGCACCATGTGCATACAACCTCGTCATGCATACGACTAACTTTCTTAAGCACCATATGCATGTAACCTATAGCTCATGCACATGACCAACTTTCTTAGGCACCATGTGCACACAGCCTTTTACTACTCATGCATATGATTAACTTTCTTAAGCGCCATATGCATGCTACCTCGTTATGCACATGACCAACTTTCTTAGGTACCATGTGCATGCGACCTTGTTATGTATACGACTAACTTTCTTAGGCACTGTATGCATACGACTTAAAGCTTGTGCATATGACCAACTTTCTTAAGCACCATGTGTATGTAACCTTTTACTACTCGTGCATATGACCAACTTTCTCAGGCACCATATGCATGCTACCTTTCTCACATGGCTAACTTGCTCAGGTACCATATGTTTGTGACCTAATAATTCACAGCTCTTATACAACTTAATGTTTGCAGCCCGCATGCAACTTCTCACTAGGCGCAGCTCTCGTACAACCTACCTATATACTACTTGTGACTAAAGCACCTCGATGCTCAGCTCGTTGCTCACTAAGAAGCATTATGGATTGGTTATTAAAGTATCTCATCTTACTATGATTTGTAGAAATTCACACTATCATATGTGATGTGCAGAACATTCAAACACAGTGTGACATGCAAAAGTCATGAAAGAAAATTTCATTCATTAAAAGCCTCAACGAGATAAATTTACACTAAGAAAATTTAGAATATAGGTCAAAACAAAAGAAGCCTACGGCTATTACATTCTGGAAAAGAAGACTGGCTTCATGGAGATGAACTCTAACCAGCACTGACAGAAAGATCGGTTAGCACGCAAGCTCCTCATCAGCTAACGATTCCTTTCTTGACTCATCCTTTCCACTAGGACTAAGAAGCCGGCATATGTGGCTGGAAAGGTGAGGCCTCACAACATCACCGGGAGGAAATAATTCAAGGCCAACACAAAACCTCCCAACAGCTAACAAGAGAAGCTATTCATGGGGGTCACGTGTAGTAGGCCATTCACGCCTTGTAACTTTTTGTAGCAGACCATACACACCTCACCAAAAAAGCTCTCTATCAGAAGTATGGGGGCTTGTTTGAGATACCCATCAGTTCACTCAATGAAAGAGGAAGAACCCCTCCCCATGCTTTATATTGACCAGCCAGGTCTCACCAAAAAGTTCAGAAGAATTCCCAACCATTTTCATTATAGGCCTTGGAAGAAAATGAGACAAACTCATCCGTGATAATGAGACACATATAGCATGAGATATGGCTTGAATTAGATGAAACGACAGGTTGACCGAAGACTTTGACTGCATGGTAATCTATACAGAAGGCCTTTTGCTAATGAAACTATTTAACTCTTAGCCCATGAAGCGAGCTGAGAGTTGGGAGGCTTATGTTATATGCAATTTCTGGTTCTGTGAGATAGGCTGGCAAAGGTTCAGCAGTAGATTAAGTCTAAGTGAAAAGAGTCAAGCTCGCTAGGCAGCTATCTACACAAGTAACAAAATGAGGTAGAGCTTCAGCTCGCTAAGGAATGAGGTCCAACTCACATAGCTAGCATCTCACTATATGTGAGCTCGCATTACCAAAGGCAAGCTCACAAAATTTGTCCTCACTAACCGAAGGCCAGTAGTAACCCTCTCAGACTTAGTTCATGGGACCAGCCTACAAGAAGCAATACTACGGGCCCACCTACAAAAAGTAAACCTTAGAAATTAGCTACCAGTCTACAGAAGACATTTTACGATAGTCTAGGCTATCTTATATATTTATTTTGATGTAACAAAAATACAAATAATGTAATTATCATTATAACCTTCTTAACCTTTATAAAAGAAAGGAAGGAGATCACCGTAAAGGGGGCTGAAAGCAAATACCGAAACTCTGTGAAATTTTCTCCGGACTAATAAAATGCTACCATGGACGTAAGGACTAGTACTGCTCGATTTTGGCCAAACCACATTAAAAATATTGCGTCTCTGCTGCTCTTCCTCTAATCTTCCTCTTTATCTTTGCTTGTTTAACCAGAAGACAGTTTAAGTCCCAAAAGAAGCTCTCCGGTTGGCTAGATTTTAGCTGAACCGAAATCCACCATCAATAGCTCATGTACAATCCTATTTCAAGTATAACTTTCATATTTTCCATCTATCTCCAAGATTTCTCAAATTTGGTATTTTTATCTCTTTAAGAAAGTGTAAACTAAAGATTAAAGATTAAAAGTTGTTAGTGGCATTAGAAAGGTTAGCTTTGGTTTTTTGTCCATTCGACTTTTCGATTCATCTTTTAAGTATTCATGACAAATGGGTTTGTTTTGAAGAATTATTTATTTTCATTACAATGTTGCCCAAATCCTTTATGATGTGCTCACGTCTCTCCTTTATTGGAGATATCACACAAAAACATCTAATTTTTACATAATATGAAAATGTCATTTTCCTTTTTCTTCAAGCACTTCAAAACCCTTGCTATTTTTTTCTATTTAAACAATTATTGTTGGTATAATAAATCTTAAATTTATGATGTTTATTGCAATGAGTATGTGGTCCAAAATTTAATTATTGGTGATTAATCTCTCTTAAAGAACTAGCAGCTTCGTAATTTCCATTTTGATAATGAAGGTATATTGTTTTTTAGAATTGCAAGGATGAAGTTAAGGCAAAAGTTTGGATTGGAACCCTTAAAGTACTAATATATTCTGATTAAAGTAGACAGTTCAAAATTGATGAATTGAATAATGCGTCAAAGTAAACAATCCAAAATTAATGTCTTGAATAATGGGTGCATACCACAGTCATTTTTTTTTAGCTGTTTGCTTTGGCTAGATAATCCAAATTAATTTGTTATATATAACCATTCCAAATATGATAATTCTCTTTGTTTGCTTTACTATTTTCTTTTATCTTTTGTTTTCTTCATTTTTATCTTTAATGGTATTCACTAATAAATAATCACTCTGCTAACTAGAACATTTGATTTTGCCTATATCAAAATTAGTACCTGTTGCATAGTTATTGATAAGAACAATGATATCTAATTAGGTATAAATTTTTATTCCATGGTTTATATTTTCTATTAAGCTAAACACTTACTAGGTATTGCATTTGTTTTATCTTGTTTATATACTTGAAGCAATTAGCAATCTTTTTTGATTCCTTGCAATGATTGTGTTAATGTTTTCCTTTTTTTTTTTTTTTGTATCTGAACTCTTTGAAATTTTCTTCAAATAAAGAAATTTATCATTGTTAAGCTTGACAAAGTCCATATCAAGTTGGCAAAATTGATGTAGGATAAGAGTCATAAGATTAGTAGGATTTTAAGTTTAAATTATTGCTTTCTTATTTATTTATTTATTATAGTTTATTTTTTTAGCTTATTTAGAAGTCTTGTTTCCCTGATTTATTAGATATTTCTTTGATAACACAATATTTCATGCATTTATTTGTCCTTATACTTAGCATTTTAAGGTCCAAAATTACTTATTTCCAGCTGTGTTAAGATGTATTTATAGTGTGATGTCAATTGGATTCATTTTATAAAATTCTGCATAATTGACCTTTTTTGAGCAGTTTCTGTAATCTAGCTATATCTCGAGATATACTTATCCAATTGATGTGATTCTTACCTTTTAGGAAAGTTAAGAGATAGATCTACAACTTTTATGAAGACTACAAAAGCTGAATCATACAATTGGTTGTCCAAAATTGGAGCTCAAATCAGAATCAGAATACTATCTCAGCACTGTCTCGGGCAGCTAACCTCTATGCATTCAATTGATCATAACTTGAGCTATAGAGGTCCAAATGAGGTAAAACAAAGTCCAAATGGAAGTTAACACATAAATCCACAATTTATATGAAGACTTCCCATGCTGAAATGATCAAATTAGGCTTGAAAAATAGGCTGTAAGTTGGAGGCAGAGAAGCTATGAAAATGGGCCCTGCAGAATTGAAGTTTTAAGGCCCCAATTGACATAAGCTTGAGCCCAATGCAACTCCCTTTGCTCCAGCCTGC
>JANHAO010012551.1:0-16314 GCA_026873985.1 Saraca asoca | reverse complement strand
TTGTAATTTCATTCATAAAAATTTCATCACAAAAATTTTAGAAAATTTACAACTTTCTTTTAGAGTTATAACGTTTTATAAAAAAATAATAATTACAAAAATATAATAACTTTTTCATAAAAGTAATAAGGATATGAATAAATATGAATTTTTGTTAGCATGCATTAAACCACACACACATATATGCAAACACACATTTTTATGTTTATAACATTTAATTTATGCAAATTAAAAGTTAATTACTTACAAAAGCTTAAGTATTCTATATATAAAAAAACTAAACTAACTATTTCTCGTAATTTTGTGGATTTCACCATAAAACTTTATTGAAGGTAAGGTAGTGAAGCCAGAACAAGGAATTTAAAAAATGTAAAAAAACCGAAAAAAGGAAAAGTACAAAGCCAACAGGACAATGGAAATTAGCTAGGAATGGGCCACAAACTTGGATTTTTGGGGTTTCAATAAATGTTTGTATTACCATTTTGGTGTTGCAGAGCCATTGGTACAAACCGACAAGAACATCCAAACTGCAGCAAAGGATTAGGTAATATTTTGATCAAGAAGCACCAACAATAGGAGACATCAACATTGATTTCTATGGTACGGCATAGTTTTGATGAAGAAAGAAATCAAGCACTCCTCTTTTGTGATTCAGAATAATCAATGAGAGCTTGTATTTCTCATTCAATCCCATATCTATACCATTTCTTTTGGTTCCTCTTTTTTTATTCTTTTTTATTTTTTAAAGAAAACTTCAATTTTTTAACATTATGATTAATAATTATATAAAAATGAAATCGAAAAATGGATAAATTTTACAAAAGATACATCCGTATTTATGATTATGCCATGTATGTAAGGCCAATTTGTAAGGCTAGTGAGTAGTGCAAGCATATGATGCATGTTTAATTGTATTATTTCAATTATAAACATTTTTTTGAGTCATGTTAAATTGAAGTCAGCATAAATGTTCGATCTTTAATCGGATTAGAAAGGTAAATCATGTGTTATAAAAATATAGAATCACTAACTTGTAGTATTAAAAAATTATTGTCTAAAATGTCACGTTTAATATTATTTAGTGAGATTTAGAAGTTGTAGTCTTTAAATTTTGCTTAATAATTCAGTATGTACGGAGAGATGTTATAATTTTTGAAACTTTTTTGCTTTTCTTTATAATTTTTTATGGATATATTATAATTCTATTAAATTTTAATTATAACTGTATTGATAAAAAGTATTGAATTACTTTAACTCGAAGGATCCTATATCCAAGAGGAAAATGATTTTTTGTTTTTTTATATTTGAAATCAATATAAAAGTTCATCAATAGAAAATAAATCATAGTGCAAAAAAATGAATGCATTTAAAAGAAAATATTTTTCTTTTTTAATTAAAATATCATTATTCCAAATCATTTTATATTATATCATTTCATTATTTTTTTCTCTACTTTCTTTTTTTTATTCTCTCCAACACTCTCCCTTCTTCCCCTTTTTCCTTTGTCAATCTTTTTCATTGTTTCTCTCTCTTCCAAGTGTCTCTCTACTTTCTCTTTATCTTTTCCACTTTCTCTCCTATCTCCCTTCCTCTCTTTTTCATTGGCCTTACAAATATTAGTATTTCATGATTATATTAAAAATTATATTAAAATTTTTTTATATAATTAAAAAATTGATAAATATAATTAACAATTTTGATTAAAGTACATTGAATATAAATTAATTTTACGAAGGAATGGCTAAATTAATTTTATAAATATATCATAAAAATGAAAAAAAGAAGAAAAAAGATTTGAATATTTTTTATGTTATTTTTAATATGAAGTGCATTTAATTTTATATTTTTAATAATAAATATGTATTAATTTTTATTTTGAAGACATTATAATAATAAAATAATTATTATACTTCTCTATTTAAAAAGATGAAATTTATATGTATAATAATATTTTTTAATAAAAAATTATTTATCTTTATAGATAGAAAAGAATATTTTCTTTTACATTATAAAAAAATATATATTTTTTTTATAAAATTTCGTTTTCATCGAATTAAATGGACTGCAACAAATTTTTATCAATGATAAAATTGGCAGGATAGAAAGGACAAGACAAGCGGGGGATAAAAAGTCAAAACTGCAATCTGAAAGTGCTGCCTGAAACTTGCGGAACCGGAAAGGTTGTTGACATAAAAGTAAAACACAATCATGAAGGAGTCACTGTGGCGTTAAGTCTCATTTCTGAGCAATGTAAGTTATGCACTTCAAAGATACAACTGTTTATTCTCTTTCTCATTCTATAATTATTTCGAAAACCATTTCTATCATCAAATTTCTTTTCATGCAAGACATTTAAATCTACCGTTAAATTAGATGAAGAGATTTACCTGATTAAAAATGATTATGTGGCATTTTTATTTTATTTACATATTTAGTAATGATTTAAAATAGATTTTTTAATGGATTGTCTATAATGTACCAACATCAAGAATTTTAAGTCTATACAAGATACAACTAGTAATTAATATATTTAATTCAAAAGTGAACTCTTTTTATTGCTTCATAATTATGAATGTCAAACTATTTATATAATTTTTTGAATCACAAAATATAATCAATAATTTAATGTACTTAATTTAAAAATGGACTTATATATTTTCAAACCAGTAAAACAATAAATTTTATATTTTAATTTGAAGGAAAAATCCAATAACATTTCTTTATAAGTATAGAGAATTTCTGAGAACTAACATCTTGTCGAGGACGAATTCCATCTTATCAAGCGAAGCATGCTGTCCTAGTCATCTTCCTGGGAACCTGTTTGAACCAGCTTGCTAAACCCACTAACACAGCCAGCAGGTCGCCTAATACGAGCTCAGACTGCCCAACAAGTTATCTCAAGGATTATGTATGAAACGCTAGGGTCTAGTTAGCACCCAAAGACACATTTTTCTAATCGACAAGTCAGTCCACAAAATCGACACATCAGCCTCCAAAATTCGACAATGAAATGCTAAGCATTTATTACCCATCAAGCATTTATTGTTCACAACGACGGAAATAATCATTTTGCTATTTGTCAAATTACGCTTATAACCCTCTCAGCTTTTATAAATAGGGGAGGGATATATCATTGTAAGTAAGTAAGAGCAATTGCATGCAGACACTCTATCAGAACAGTGAGAGAGCACTGATATTGTAATTTTGTTGAATCGCACAGAGAAACCACTATACAAAGCTAATACAAACCACCGTAGACGTAGGGGCCATACCAGCTTTAGCCGAACCATGATAAAAGCTTCTGTCTTCATTGTTCTTCCTCCTTCTCATTCTTTTTCTTGTTAGAATTGGTATCATCAGCTTGCAGTTTAGGGTGTTGAAGAACTATTCGGGTTGGCTAAAATTTAGGTTTACTAAACCAAATTTTATCGTCAACATTTTGGCGCTAGAGGAAGGCCCCTAACTGTGTTCTCTCTTTCTTTGGTTTACTGTCTAGTTACAATGATGAGAGGAAGAACTACTAGAAGCTTTGGCGCTGTCGCTGGCCAACCTGATGGTCACGTACAGCAACAAAAAGATATGTTACCAGCCAAAGGCTTAGTCTTCCCTACGGTAGGCACCTCTGTTGGCCCAACAATAGGTGTTGCCATTGGTATGACATCTTTCACTCCTTATCAACCTATTGCCTTTAACACCGATGGAGCTCAAGTGTTGTTCCAGCGCCAGGAAATGCTTAAAAACACTATAAGAGAGTTAGCCGATGTGGTGAGAGCATTTGCTCAAGCATAAGCCTAGGGCGCATAAAGGCAAATTAAGGATGCTATGCCTAGGGAAGGACCTCAGCAGCATGAGGCCCAATAAGAGAAAGTTGTTAGAGAAGAGCTTGACGAGCTGGTTTTGTCCACTCGTCCAACTCACGGTTGAGATCAGAAGTTCATCGAGTTTGCGAAGATGATTAACAACCTCAAAGCTCGCAACGAGAGAGAAGCTTGAGCAAGACTGATCAAGGGCACAGATCAGATCGCCACTTGAGGGTCAATGGCACAGCAGAAAGCACAAAAACTCAGATCGTCACTCTCATGATCAAGAGGATAACTGAAGCCATCGCACCACTAATCGACAGTCCGAGACTCAGGACTTAGTGATTGATGAGCTGTTCCAGTGGGTGAAGCAACTAGAAAAAAGAGTTGGGGCTTAGAACAGTCAAGGTAGTAACGAGGAAAGGACGCTATTCACCTAAGAGATTGAAACAGAACCCCTTCCTCAAAGGTTCAAAGTTCCTAACATCCTATCATACAATAGGGATACCTACCCTGACAACCATTTGGATGCATTTAATATCCAAATGGACCTCCAAATTACAAACCTGTTGGTCAAATGTCATGTTTTCCCTATGACACTTGGGGAAATACCCAGGACGTGGCTTAGAAGTCTTCCTGCCCACAGCATTCATAGCTGGGATGAATGCCAAACAAGATCCTCAACTAGTACAAGGCGTTGAAAAGGCAGCTCCCACCATCTTGCCACCTCGCGATGGTCTTTTAGCGAAGAGATGAGTCGCTGAAGGATTACATTGCTTGATTTAGACATGAGGTCTACAATGTCGAGAATCCTTCAAACGAGAGCATCCTTATAGCCATTTCAGCTGGGCTTCGTAAGCACAGCAAGCTCTATGAGAGTATATACAAGTTTCCAATAAAAGACTTAGGCAAGTTTTATGATTGAGTTGCCAAAGAAATAAGGTGGGACGAGACTTTTGGCACGAAGAAGCCCAATCAGAAAGATGAGGCAGGTGGCTCCAGTTGGGGCAAGAAGAGGAATAATGGCAAGAGTAATAGAGGTGGCCAAAAAGGGTTTTGGTGGTCAGGTTGTGAAGAAGGCCAGGGGTAAGCGACCACTACGCCAAGGTTGCTCAATAGTTACAACATTTTGTCTAACACCCCAGAAAGAATCTTCACAATGGAAAGAGACAATGAAGACTTTAGAAGGCCTAAGCCCTTAAGGGTTCCCCTTGAGTGGAAAAACAAGAATAGATTTTATATCTATCATAACAAAGTCGAGCATAATACTTTAGATTATTGGTCGCTCAAAGTCGCTAATAAGGACTTGATTATGAGAGGTCGCTTGAGGTATTACATGGTGCAACCCTCGGGACAGTGAGCTCCATGACCTCACCAACCAACTTAGCATCAACACCAACACACTCCCAAACATAAGGGGACACCTTCAGTGAGGACCATATTCACCATTCATGGTGGACCACATATTGCTGGAGCTTCAGAGAAGCCCTATAAGTGGTATATACGGGAGGCAATACATGTCTTGCTTGCAAGGTGTGATGAAGCTGGGGGACCAGCAAAGAAAGCTAGAGCAAGCTCTAGTTGCATTACCTTTAGTCACAAAGACGTTCAGGGAGTACATTCTTCGCACAATGACACTGTGGTCATTCGAGCCAGAATCAACAATGCTGAGGTGTGGAGAATTATGGTGGACACGGGCAGCTTAGTAAATGTGATGTACTGGTAGTGCTTTGACTAGATGAGCATAAACCCTAACCAGCTCAAACCTTCCCCATAACCTCTTTTTGGCTTCACAGAAGATGCAGTAGTCCTGGTAAAGCAAATCAAGCTCCCCATAACCCTTAGAGATTTGAGCTGTCAAGCCACTACCTTGGCTGACTTTCTGATCATTGACTTTCCATCAGCATATAATGTAGTGTTGAGGCAACTAGTGATGAATGACCTAGACATGGTCATATCACCCAAAGCACTCACCATCAAATTCTTAACCCCGAAGAGTTGGATATGTATGAGGAGAGCAAAAAGTGGTCTGATGATGCTATAAAGATGCAGTTGAAATTGGGAAAAGGGAAAGGAAGATTGATGTAGTCTTTGGAGGAGAGACATGACCCATGAGCTCGACTGGCATAAGCTACGACTTAAACCCTCGTGAAGTGGATGTTGAAAGAATGATGGATCCAACAGAAGAACTCGAGGAGGTTCGAGTCAGTGAGGTAGACGCTAAACAATGCCTCAAATTAGGGAAGAATTTGTCCCCAAGCTCGGAGATGGAACTAACAGAGTTTCTCAAAGCAAATCTTAATGTCTTCGCTTGGAACCATGAAGACATGGTTGGGATTGACCCAAAGGTCATGTCATATAGATTAAACGTTAATCCTCACCATAAGCCAGTTCACCATAAGCAAAGGCTAATGACTACCGAACGATATGAGGCATTAAAGGAGGAGGTGGATAAGCTCTTAGCGAAAAAGTTTATCCAAAAAACACATTATCTCACTTGGGTAGCCAATCCTATTCTTGTAAAGAAGAAAAACGGGAAGTGGAGAACTTGCATTGACTTCATTGACCTTAATAAGGTATGCCTGAAGGTCAGCTTCCCTCTGCCGAGGATTAATTAGCTTGTGATTGCAACAGTAGGACACGAACTCCTAAGCTTCATGGACACTTACTCAATATATAACCAGATTCCCATGGCCCCGCAATATGAAGAGCACACCTCATTCATTACTGACCGCGGATTGTATTGCTACAAAGTGATGCCATTTGGGCTAAAGAACGCAGGGGTAACCTATTAGCAGTTAGTGAAATGATATTCAAAGATCAAATCGAGAAAATAATGAAAATGCACATGGATGACATGTTGGTAAAGTCTGAGCAAGTCACCAACCATGTCCGTGACCCAGGGGAAATATTTCAAATCCTAAGGAAGTATTAAATGAAGCTGAATCCACACAAATGCATGTTTGGGGTCACCTCTGGAAAGTTTCTCTGCTTCATGGTGAACAGCAGGGGGTTTGAGGCAAACCTTGAAAAAATTAGAGTTGTTATTGACATGAGATCTCCCACTGGGCCAAAAGATGTCTAGAGTTTGAACGGCCAAGTTGCAGCGCTAAGTAGGTTTATCTCCAAAGCAATAGATAAATGTGTCCCTTTCTTCAACGCCCTAAAGAAGGCAAAGAGGTTTGAATGGACACAACAGTGTGAAATTACCTTCTAGCAGCTCAAACAGTGTCTTAGGCGAGCTCCTCTTTTGTCGAAACCAAAAGAGGGCGAAAAGCTAATTGTCTACTTAGGAGTATCCCAATACGCCCTCAGTACGACTCTAATGCAAGAAAAAGGCAGGGCTCAGTTTCCCATTTACTACATGAGCAAAAGATTACTGGACGCGGAGATAAGGTATTCGCTAATGGAGAAACTTGCCTACTGCTTGGTAGTTGCCTCAAGAAAATTGAGACCCTATTTCCAAGCACATAGCATAGAAGTGCTAACACAGTTCCCACTCAGGCAAATCCTACAAAAGATGGATGTCTTAAGACATCTCCTTAAATGGGGAATTAAACTAGCTCAGTTTGAAATTGAATATAAGCCTAGACCGGTGATCAAAAGGCAAGCTTTAGCAGACTTCATAGCAGAATTCATCAGACCTATACAGGAGGAAGTGAAGATATCAGAAGCTCTAAGTTAGGAACTGTACATTGACGAGTCATCAAGTGAACAAAAGGTTAGGGTAGAGGTGCTCCTCATCAGTCCAGAAAAGTATAAAATCCTCTGCGCATTAAGGTTTGACTTTCAGGCCATGAACAACGAGGTCACGTATGAAGTTTTGTTAGTCGACCTCCAACTGGCCAAAAAGGTACGAGCTAAAAGATTAAAGATTTTTAGTGATTATCAGCTCGTTGTTTGCCATGTGCAAGGAGAGTACCAAGCTTGAGGATTAAAGATGACTACTTACTTGCAGAAAGTCCAGGAATTGCTAAGAACATTTCAGCATTATGAAGTCAACGAAATATCACGAGCTCAGAATGCACACACTGACATCTTGGCTTGCCTAGCCACAACCAAGGATGCTGACTTCCTGGGGGCAATCCCAATAAAATTCTTTTTGTCCCTTAGCATAGAATAGAAAGATGCTTTGATGATGATTACTAGGACAGTAGGTTCCTAGATGAACCCCATCCTAGATTACCTGCAAAGTGGCAAGCTACCAGAGGATAAGCTTGAAGTCCGAAGATTATGAGCTCGAGTGGCCAGAAATTGCATTTATGATGATGTGTTGTACAAAAGAGGGTTCTTAACCCCCCACTTTTAAGATGCATTGATGGCCTTAATTGTGATAAGGTTCTCGAAGAAATCTATGCCACCATTGTGGAAACCACGCTGGGGGGCTGTCTTTAGCTGAGAAGGCTCTCCGGCAAGGATTCTACTGGCCCATGATGAAACAGGACACGATTAAACTTGTCAGAAGATGTGACAAATATCAAAGATTTGTGAAGATCCTGTGAGCCTTGCCAACCTACTTGCAACAGATAGTTAGTTCGTAGCCCTTTGCAATTTGGGGCATGAACCTAATAAGATCGCTCCCTACAGCTCGTGGAAATTGCAAGCATGCAGTGGTGGCTATAGATTACTTTACCAAGTGGGCATAGGCAAAGGAGCTCACAGAGATCTCTTATGCAAAAATAGAAAAATTTGTATGGAGTAATGTCATTTACAGATTTGGAGTCCCCCAGCAGATTGTAACTGACAATGGGACTCAATTCAATAGCAAGCAATTCCTCAGATTCTACGATGATCTCAATATTACGAAGAGTTTCTTAGGCGTAGATCATTCGCAGGTAAATGGGCAAATTGAAGCCTTTAACAAGATCATCAAATAGATCTTGAAGAAAAGATTGGACACCAAAAAAAGGGGTGTGGGTGGACAAGCTGTCGAAGGTGCTCTGGGCCTCCAGAACCACACCTTGCAATGCCACAAGAGAGACCCCCTTCTCGATAGTATACGGATGTGAGGCAATGATCCCAACAGAACTTGAGGTGGCATAATAATGGATGATTACCTTTGATTTGGAGGATAACAACCAGCTACTCATCGCGAATCTAGATCTCATAGATGAAATAAGGGAAAGAGCTCATCTCAGAGTCATGACCTACCAACAATGGGTCACGAGATATTATAATCGAAGGGTTTGAGCTTGGAGCTATAGACCTGGCGACCTCGTACTATGTCTTATCATTCCTGGCATTTGCAAGGCCAATGAAGGGACCTTAAGGCTGAACTGGGAGGGCCAATACCTCGTTAAGAGAGTCATTGGCCACGAAGCTTATCATTTAGCGGACATGGATGGGACAAAGTTCCCTCAAGCTTGGAATGTTGAACATCTTCGCCATTACTATCAATAAAGCCTTCCCAATATTTGTAAAAATTATTTAGAAACAACTGTAGACATTCATATAATTCTTTGAATTCCTATTTATTTCTAAATAAAAGTTTCAATAAAGTCTTGCACGAGAAGCAAGTGACGTATTATATGAGGAGCATTAATTGAAGCAGTTTACTAGGTACTCGTCTTTAACACAAGTTTGTCGAGCCTCATGTGTTCAAGTGGGGAAGCCGAGAAGAGTAAATAAAAATTCATTCTGTGTTACTTCAACAAAGTTAATTCATACAAAGTCTGAAAATTCATTTCAAGGTTCAAAAAATATACAAAGTTACAAAAAGTCTTGGCCTAAAGAGCTGGAACTTTAGGAGCTAAAACTTTAAGAGTTGGGTCTTCTTAAGGTCAAGGGTTAGTAGGAGGAGTTTCAGGGATATCCGCTACCTGGTCACTAACGACTTCTATAACTTACGAGCTGCTTTCTCTTTGGGGAGTACCCTCGGTAGAAGAAGCCTCAATTATAGACCCTGCACTTTTTCCAGAAGACTTAGCCTTACCAGCCCTCCTTTTGAAGAACTCCACGGCTTTAAGAGCCTCTTCACCAAAAAAGAAGAAGTCCAATTTTGGATGTTTTTCCCATAGGGTGTAAAAGAAGGCGGCACTGATCTTGAACTTTGCCTTCTTTGTTGCTTCCGCAGTTAGTAAGTTAGTCTCCGCTTTGACCTTAGCAACCTTCTTTTTTCCAAGGGCAACTTCCTTCTTAGCCATCTCTCGCTCCTTCAAAGTGTCCTTAGCTCGCTACCCCGCTTCCCTTGCTCATTGCTCTACCAACCTAGCTCGCTGTTCCATAATCTTATCCCGCTGCATTGCCCGCTCAGCGCGCTTGTGAGCCAAGTCCAAGTCAATCCTTGCTTTGGTCAGATCGTTAATCGTAATGCCAAGGTTTAGTGTAACGGCCTTGCAATCCACCACTTTATGAGATAAGGCAGTCTCAGCATCCTTGACTTTTCCCTTAACTCCAACACTTCAACGGCGACAACCGCCAGCTCATCCACAAGCTTCGCCTTTTCCTCGTCCTGTGCTTGAAGCTTCTCATCCAACTTCACCATTGTTAACAAGTTCTAAAGAGTCACATAGGGAAATTAGATTACAAAAAAAGTAGAAGAACCAGAATAAAAGGATTCTACTTACCACTAGGCTGTGATTAGATACGTAGGCTACTAACCCTCCAGCAATGGAGTCCTTTGATTCCAACACCTAGATCCTGTTGTGAGGCCTTAGGATCATATTGATGTTGTCCACGAAGATGTTGAGGTACTCCTCGATCTTAGAGTTAGGCCCAATAGGTTGCTCTATGACTTCCACCTCTGAAGTCACTTGCTTGTGGCCAGTAGCCTTCTTCTTCTTCCCCTTATCCTTTTTTTACTTCTTAGCAGAAGGCCCAGAGGAGGTATTGATACTAGCAGCAGCTTCCACTTTGGGTTGAGGGATAAAAACTGGCTCTTGTGAAGGAGCTAATGCTAAAGTTGAAGGTTAGCTTCTAGCAACAGGAGTTATGTTGGCATTGGGAGCCAATGAGGTCTCCCCCTCATCAGAGTTAGATGGTGGTGCCCTGAGGATAAGTTTCATGATGTCTTCATAATTGTCAAAGTTCACTGGACCTACTTCCTGGACCCAACGAATTCCTATTTCCCCAGTGACCTTAGTACCTATGGCTGGTACAAGCTTGTGGGAGTAAAGAAGGCTTTCGTCGAAGTGGAAATCATTTTGAAAATCATCCGGGGTAGCAAATTGGTCTAGGACTCCTAGCTCCTCAGTTCCAAGAGTTGGATTCTTGTCAGTCCCAACTACAAAATGAGACAAAGTTAGAATCAATAAACAAATGTGAACAAGTCATTAAACTCGTATGTCCTTAACTTGCTCACCAGGGGTGAGGACAAAACTAAAGTTTTAAAGATCGTGAAGGGATAGACAGGAGATATAAAGCTAACAAATTTTATAATGCCCTACGTTGGACTTCTTTTTGGCATCCCCCTGCAGCAGAATCTTCTTGTGGTCCGTTGACCAAGTCGAGAGATAATAAAGCCCATTCGACGTGCTCATGCACCTAAATGTTATACAAGTAGCACAAGACCTCGGCTGATGGTGATAAACTCTCGAGGTGGATAAGGAACGCAGTTATATGAGGAAGGCACCATAAGGTAGTATCCATAGGGGATTCAAAATGTCTGAACAATGATCTGAAGATTGCAAAAGTGGACAGATGAAACGTATAGGCTAAACACCTGACGATCAGAAGGTTGCTGACTTACAGCGACCTCTTGGTCCCTAACAAGGTCTGAACGAGCAGTGAAGTCCCCAGTGACCTTACCGCTCCTCGAGGTCGCTTCATCAGGATGTTTTACCCGCTGCGCCAGAGAGCTGGGCTCGTCATTACTCCCTAATTGGTGATGTCAACATCCATGACCTACGCCTATCAACATAAAAGAGAAAAGGGAACGATCAGGTCGCTACAAGCAGACCCTACCCAAAGGCTAAGGCTAATGATTTCCTATGCAATAGGTCATGCACACCTCGAGTCATCACACCTATGACCCAGACTCTGAAAGACAAAGGGGACTCAATGATGGAACTACAAATCTAGAAATAAACACAGGACTCAAAACAGTAACCAGAAACCCTAGAGTCTAATGGCAGATTACCCAAATAAGCCAAACCTGGTGAAAGAAAAATGTATAGGCAAGCAATTTCAACTAGCATTCAGGCATTTCAACCATAAGCAAACGAGTCTTATACAAGTAATAAAGCAGGAAGATCTAGAAATCACAAATTGAAGAGAGAAAGACTCACTATGATTAGTCAAAGCAGAAGGTCCTAAAATACGTGTGGAAGTGTTTTCTAATGAGCAGAATTCAAACAACAACTGGAAAGCTGGAACGATGCTAACGACAGTAGATAACAATGATCAGTTGCAGGGAATGGCAGAGAGAATGAACAAAAGAGCTTGAGAGTTTTGAGTTTCAAATGGCAAGTGAGAGGGAGAAAAGAGCCCCTTTCGGTTTATATGGCACGTAGTGCCACCATTAGATTTAGGAACCCATCAACTACCCATGATCTAACGTTTTGGTGAATGCCAGTAGCAAGTTGACAACAGTGTGGCGCGTATGCTTACCAAAGGTAGGAGTAATCATGACAAGCTAGTGAGGAAAATTGAAGAGTCATAGACAAAGTGAGAGGGAACATGCCAAATGACCCATCGGATTGCAGATCACATGCGACAGACCAGAACTCCCAACTCACCCCACGTCCAAGAAGTGCTAGCCACGTACCAAACTCTTACAGGGGCTACGTCCAAGAAGTGCCTTCGGCACCAAACTCTTGCATGGGCCACATCCAAGAAGTGCTTTTGACACTAAACTCTTGCACAGACAACATCAAAATCCCACATTCAAGAAGTGCTAGCCATGTACCAAACTTTTGCGTGGGCCACATCCAAGAAGTGATTTACACACCAAACTCTTGCGCGAACAATATCAAAATCCCGCATTCGAGAAGTGCTAGTCATGCACCAAACTCTTGCACAGGCCGCATCCAAAAAGTACTTTACACACCAAACTCTTACGTGGACAACACCAAAATCTCGCGTCCAAGAAGTGCTAGCCATGCACCAAACTCTTGTGTAGGCCGCATCCAAAAAGTGCTTCACATATCAAACTTTTGCATGGATAACACTAAAATCCCACGTCCAAGAAGTGCTAGCCACGCACCAAACTCTTGCACAGACAATATCAAGACCCCACATCCAAGAAGTGCTTTAGCACCAAACTCTTGCACGAGTAGCGTCTAAGAAGTGCCTTTGGCACCAAACTCTTGCATAGACAAAGGCATATCTGTGTGACCTACATGGGCATTCAATCCTACACCAGCGAAAGTGCTCAAGCACTCTGATGCTCAGACTCATGGCCAACAATGGCATTCTGGTGCACGAATTTATTACCAACTAAGACAAGCTAATGCGACCGATTGGTTATCCAATATAGCACATATCTTTTAAGTCATGATTTATTGACTGAAGTTCATTCATATAAATTCAATTAATATAATCCAAGGTCGATTAACCAATGAGCACTCATTTTGTCTAACGATTATCGAGTCATGATTTGCATGGACTTATTTATGTTGCCGACTGCGACCTACTAGACCACTAATGTTGCGTGCTTAGGAAAAACAGGGAATAAAATGCAAAACTTCATTACAAAACCTCTTTCAATGAGGTAAATTTACATGAAAGATCAAGGATACAAATAAAAATAAGACTATAGTAAACTGAGGAAAAATTGAATCCTAATGAACCGCGAGATCCATGAACGTGCTGAGCTACTCCAACCCTTCCTCAACTTCCACTCGAGCTAGTGGATTGTCCAACTAGAACATCCTCTAGGTGCTTGAAGTAGGAGAAACAACATTTAAGGCAAGCAAAGTGGCTGCACAAGTTTTCCCTAGCCCTTATGTGTAAAGAAAGCATCCTTTAGCTTTATCAAGCTACTAGAGGACCTAGAGACATCCGGTGCCACCATGCAAGGAGATAAAAGAGCACGATCGAAAAAGCTAGACTGTAACAAGCCATAAGGCTAGCGAGCAAACCTGATAGTTCTGGCTCCTTTTTCTTGTCCTCCTCTGAAGCTGAATGCTCCACCTTCAGCCTTGCAACCCCTGAGTGCTTGAAAAAATGAAACGATTAGCTCGCTAGAGGACAAAAGAGCAAAAAATGGAGGAGCTAAACTTAGCACCATGAGGAGGTCATGAAGAAATTCCTAGAGTCCTCGAAGAGGAATGCCCCGTGGGAACTACGTGCAGCAAACCATACATGCCTCGCAATCCCATGCAGAAAACCATACACACCCCAGAGCATTTTGTTGAAGGCCAGAACTTCATAAATATGGGGGCTCAGTCAATGTACCCATCTGGTTATTCTTTGAAGCAAAGAAGGGGGCTTTTCACGCCCTATATAGACTAATTCAATCTCACAGAAGAATCTTGAAGGTATCCAGCTGTATTAGATCAAACGGTCCAGAAGAAAGCAAGTTTGTCGTGCCAACAGCTGTGGAACGTGAACAGTGGGAGGTATGGCCTGGTGCAGATGAAGTGAAAGATTGAAGCCTGAAATGACAACATAGCAGGCTGTGAACGAAGATTTTGACTATATGGCAAACTGTAGTTAAAGGACTTGACACTGCAGACTGCGAGTGAAAATTTTGCTAGCAGACTACAACTCCCAGCCCACAAGGCGAACTAAGAGTTGGGGGCTGATGTTATGGCTATTTTTCGGACAGTGTAGAATAGGTAGGCTGAAGCCCAATAAGAGGCTGGGTCCAGCCAGAAAGGGCCCAAATCACCCAATAACGGAGGTCGCTCAACGAAGGCGCCGACTCGCATGACATGAGATCGAGACAGGTTCCAACTTGCCGAGGACAAACTCCATCTCGCCAAGTGAAGCATGCTGCTGCAATCGTCTTCTAGGGAACCTATTTGAACCAACTCGGTAAACCCACCAACACAGCTAGTAGGTCACCCAACGCAAGCACAGACTGCCTAGCGAGCTGTCTCAAGGATTATGTACGGAATGCTAGGGTCTATTCAGCACTCAAAGGCATATTTTTCCAACCGACAAGTCAGCCTCCAAAATTGACACATCAACCCCTCTAAAATTCGACAATAAAATGCTAAGCATTTATTACCCACAATAGCGAAAATAATCATTTTGTTATGTTAAATTATGCTTGTAACCCTCGCAGCTTCTATAAAGAAGGGAGGGATATATCATTGTAAGTAAGTAAGAGCAATTACCTGTAGACAGTCTGTCGAAATAGTGAGAGAGCACTGATATTATAATTCTGTTGAACTGCATAGAAAAATCACCATACAAAGCTAATACAAACTACCGTGGACGTAGGGGTCATACTTGCTTTAGCAAACCACGATAAAAGCTTCTGTGTCTATTGTTCTTCCTCCTTCTCATTCTTTTTCCTATTAGAATTGGTATCATCAGCTTGTAGTTTGGGGTGTTGAAGGACTATTCGGGTTAACTAAGATTAAGGTTTACTAAACCAAATTTTATCGTTAACATGTGAAGGAAAAATAAATACATGGCCCAACTTATTTTTCTATTAACCCACATGTTCATTAAAAAAAACTTAGGACAAAAATAAAATTAGAACAAATCTAAGTCTAATTCAAAAGGTTTAAAAAGAAATGATTGACCTAAAAATCTCTTTTATACTAATAATTTATCATTCTTTTATTAGTCTATCAGCCAAAGCATTGATATCCAAATTTTTAATTTAGGTATGGAAAAAGTATCCTTCTATAATTTTAAAGATAAATACGTACCAAATTTATATATATATATATATACACACACACACCATGAGAGTTTAGAATCTTTTTTTATGTACAATAGGACTCACATAAAATTTTGTATTTATCTTTTTCCAACACCACATAAAAATGACCAAAAGGAAAATGAGAGCATTCATATCTATTTTCATACATACTGTAACACCCGAAAAAAAAATTAGGAAAATAAAAAGGGAAATTTGAAATAAAATTTGAAATTGGAAAGGACTAAAATGAAATTACGACAAGGAATAAACTGAAAAACTCAGTTTTCGGGTGGGGCAGTTTCTGAAATAAGGCAGAATATTTGGGGCCAAAAAATGAAAATTCGACCAATGACTTGCTCAGCCGGTTGCTGGTTTCTGGGCTAATTTTTATATGAATTTTCCCGGAACTCTCCAGGGAGTGCGTGTGTGTTTTTAGCCCCCGAAATTATCTTCTTCCTCGTGAGTTCTTCTTCTTTCTTCGGGCACACGAGCATCCATGGAAGCTTCTTGGGAAAAATGTTAAGAGCCCCTCCCATGCCGGCGAACGTCCGGCCGTCTCCGTGTCCCGGCATGCCACCGGGAGTCCAGCAGCGTCTTTGTCTGCTTCGTTGGTTCGCTCGTTTGGAAAGTGGTTGGCGGTAGCTGGCGAGCTTCACCGCCCATGGCCATCATCGGCCTCCTTGCATGGTGGTCGTCCTTCCCTCTTTTTCTGGTATGTATTTAAGGACTAAGAAAGTATGGCAGCTCAACTTCATC
>JANHAO010012550.1:0-16335 GCA_026873985.1 Saraca asoca | reverse complement strand
AGAATAAAATTACTTAAATTTTAATTAATTATATTTTATTACATCATATATTTATTTATTTACTTACTTATTTTTATTTATTTATGTTGAATTAATGAGCATAAGCTAAATATGTAATGATATTTGACTTTGTGAAAAAATAAAAAAATAATACACTATTAAAAAGTATTGAAAATGAGAGTTTTTAATTAATTAGAACATAAACGATTAATTAACTAAAAGAATAATGATAAATTTGAAAAAAATAATTGAAAACTCTATTATAATAAATTATACGTTACTTGAAGTAATTTTTCAAAAAATATATATATTTTTTAAGTTAGTGCAAGCACCTCTAAGATATGAAAAAAAAATTGTTTGATGAAATTAAGAAGTTAATTTTTTTTTTTTTTTGGTGTGTATGTGAAAAACACACTAAGCATAAGTGGAGATAAGTTATGGCTTGGAATGTAAAAGCTTTTCAATGATGGGTGATGAAAACATAAAGAAATTTGGATGAGAATCCATGCATTCTCTTTTGTTAAACATTTTTTCATTTAGCATGTTGTTTTGTTTGAGTTTTGTGATTCCTCAATTCCTTTTTTTTTTTTTTACTTATACATACATTTAAGTCAATTATTTGGAATATAATAAAATCAATTATCTATAAAGATAGAAGAATATCACAGGCACTCCTAAAAAAAAAAATCAATTCACAAGGAAACAATGAAAATTTACTTCTACGATAAAGCAAAAACACAAATCTTAAGTTTATATATAATTCTACCGTCACAAATCTTAGGGAATTTTTACCAAATGTATGATTTGATAATTAACTTCCGATTTATTTGATACAGTGATGAAATAATTAATTGGAAACATAATTAAATTTCAATTAATTGACTATATAATTTATTTTATATTTGATGATAATTTTTTATAATTGATTATATATAATATATTATTATTTGAAACATAAAACCACTTTTTAGTATTAAACTATTGAAAAAGGTCAATAAAAGAAGAGAAAAAAAGATAATTTGTTATTATTAAATTAAGGACAATAATGATAAAAGAAGAAAAATGTGATAATAATACGAGTATAAATCTAAATATTTATCTTTTTATAATAATAATTTAAAAAATATTTAAAATAAATTTTTATTTAATTGAACTTATTACTTATAATTGATTAATAAAAGAGTTTAAGATTGCAACCCAACATCTCTTACATGTCACAATGATGGATAATTCAACATTCCTTAATTTTGACAACCACCATAAATTCAGCAATTAAGAAGGAAGATTCTTTCTTGAAAAAATAAAAAAACAAAAAAATAAAGCACAACATTCCTATCCTCACATACTCTACAGTTTAATCTCTATTCAAGGCTGAAATAATTAGCATATACTATCATTAAACTTCAACATCACAATCGAGAAATTTGACAATAACAATCCATATGACCATGGAAACGGTGGCAGTACAATCAATGACAACAATAGCACAAAACACTTCATAGTAAATCACAGAGTACCAAGTTCTGGGCCAGCTTCTAAGTCCAAGGTTGAATTGGGCTTTGGATATAAAATACTATCTTTTCAGTTACGTCATCAGCCCAGGGCCGACTATAAAATGTTGGCGCCTTTGAATCCGGAAGAAAGAGAGAGGAGTTGGTGAAAGTGAAGCAAATGGAGTTGCTTAAATTTTCAAAATTCAAGCTCCAGCTTGAATCCCTCATCACTGAAGTTCGAGAACTCAGAGTAAGAATTTCTCTCCGGCATAGCCATTTCCTCTGTTTCTAAGCTTAATAAGTATATGTTTAACTTTGGGTGTTTCAGGAAAGAGAACGCTTATCCATCGAACACCATCAACATCTAGTTGAGGTCTTCATTGTTGCTCAATTTTATACTATTAGGTCCTATTCTAGTTGCAATGCAGTTCATTTTTCTGTTAAAATGATTCTGATGCTTGAGAGCAAAAGCAGAATTTGAAGCTAACTGAGGAGGAATATAGTAGAAAGCTACAGGAGTTGCAGGCCGAATTAGCTTCGATTAAAGAAGAGAACCATAAACTAGAACGAAGGGTTTGTTAATTTTTATCCTGAAATTTGATGTTCACGTCAATAAGGGAAATGCTTGTTGTAGATATAAGAGTATAAGTTGATAATGCTGAGTATTCTTTTAGATATAAGCTTGTCATTGCAGGTGACTTGCCTTCAGAATGACAATGCTATGCTTGAACACAAGCAAAAGGAGTTGAATGGAACCATACGTAATCTACTTCAGTCAAGGGAAAATTTCCAGCGTGCTTATCAGGTCGATATTCGGCAATTTACTGAGATATTTGTTTGGCGGCTTTATTAATAATATTGTGTTCCAAGAGCCAAAAATAAGGAAAAAATTATCCAATTCTCTGAGTTATTATGATGTTAGTTTTAAAAAAGTGGTCAATTAAAAGAGTTTATATTTCTAGTGATTCTGAACTATTTCATGGTGGGGTTTGGAAGAATTTGGTAAATAACTGTATTATGCCTGAATTTGATCATCCCTTCAATTGGTGAATCACATAATTTTCTTGTTTTACATGACTATCTAATATCTATATCTTCCCATAATGAGTGCGATCTCCAGGGACGCCAAGGTGCTATCAGGTTTTAATGGTAAAATTTGAGAGTTTGATTTTTAGATGTCATGGATAATTGGATATCGCAAATTCACAGTGAGGGCTAAGATTTCATTCAAGAATAATAAATATTTATTTAAGAATAGTAAATAATATATGCATTGTAATATTTTATCAAGTGTGAAACCTTGGTGATATAAGACGTGTTTTCAATTGATTTAGTGTTCAGCCATGCTGTTATGCAGGAATCTACTTATGAAATGAGACGTTCAATGGAAACCAAAGATAGGAAGCTCAGTGTCCTTTCTGAAAAAATAAACTCTCATCTATTGTTGTTTGATTCGATAGAGAAGGAGGTCCTTTCTATCAAGCAAATTGTGGATAAAGTGCAGAGCATTGTCAGTGAAAAAGAGGAAGTAGGAAAGTGGCTTCCCAAACTAATACTTATTCTATAGTTTGCTCATTTTTGGATATCCATAAAGCCTTGGAAGTTTCATTGTTATTCAATTAATATGATTGTTTCCTGTATTCAGTGTCTGGCTTGAAGAACAAAATGGATCAGGTCTCTACATTTGAAAGAGTATTTGTTGGTAACTTAAAAATCCCCTCAAATGTCTTACAATTTTAAAATACGTAATATGATATAGAATAATAGCGGTTCAGGTATGCTGACTTGAGAAAACTAGCCGCTACCTTTTATCTCCGATTTATTAGCTGGAAACCCTTCCATTTCTCCCCAGAAAATATCTCAGATCTAAGAAATAAACTGGAAAGCAATGAGGATGAGTTAAGAAGAAAGGAGAAAACCATCAAAGAGCTTGAAGCAAAAGTGGATGCAGCAAAGCTTAGCAATAACAGCCGAACTCAAATAGAAGATATATCCTACTGACATTAACTAGTTATCTGTGTCAAATACCTAAAAATTAATTTTCACTTTAAGCAATGACTATTTAAAAGTTTTGTCTTAACCAGCTTCACCTTCAAAGAATGTTATCAGTAAAGGATGCGATGATACAGAATTTAATTTCAGACAAAGAGGTTTGGCATTTAATTTTGTTCATTGTATTTATGACTCCCAATTTTTTTCATCCTCGTGATTTTCTGACTACTCTAAACATACACTGAAGGCATTACATTATGAAGTTGGAAGTTTAAGACTAATCTTACAGAGGATTCAGGATACAGCCACAAATATGAATGAAGAGGTACATATTTTCTCCCAGCTAGAAGATTTCCCATTATAGATTTCACTCAACAGTTTCTAGCTGTGGATTTGGTCATCCTGTTTTAAACTTAGTTTATGGTAATTCTATAGTGTTCTTGAGAAGAATTAAGGATGATAATTTTTGGCACTGGAAGTAGAGCTTTTGATTCATGTTTTACACAATGCTTATTTCTGTGCCAGGATAAAAGGTTATTCTCTTCAATATTGCAACATAAAGAAGCATGTCCAATGGATAAAAAGAGGGAAGATAATAGGTAAAACTGATGTAGGTATTGGCACATGGTTGTTAAAATTGTTTGAAGTTATTACTTGAATTTGCACTTTATATGCTTATTCAGTACAAAAGAAAATTTTGTTCTTCGGCATTTAGACAGCTATTCAGGCAATTGCTTCTTGGTTAGTTGCATTGTTGTATTGATGCATACCGTACCTGATAAAGTCACATGAATGATAATATGTTGCTCTGTCTTCCTCAAATTACTAGAATAAACTTCAATCTTGTATGAGTTGCCCTGATGATTATGTGCACCTTGATTATATTTTTTGCTTGAATGATCCATGGATTTTAACTTCAATCTAGTGTGAATTCTGTATAAGAGAATAATTTGGAATATTTCAAAATTTCAATCATAAATAAAATTTAGATATCTTTAAAATTATGAATTGCCAACACACAAGTATTGGTAATTTGACTATGATAATTGTCCATGCAAGGTGAATATATGTCATTCATACTGCAAGATGGCCTTAAAAAAGGAGAAAAAAAAGGCATAGAAGCTTATTTGATGTAGAACTTAAAGGAGACGAGAAAGCAAACTAGAAATTCAATGCAATTTGAATATTAATCAATGCCATGGCTAAGGAAATTACTTACAACAGGTATATATTTTAGATGCACCAATGAGTCGTTCTTGAGTATCATATTTTCCTAAACCTAATTTTGTTACTAACAGAAATTCCTATGGTTGAATAATTAAATTCTCGAGGCATGAAGAAAAGCCTTCCTGCTCTGACCAATGTTACCTTCCTCATTATCATTTCAGCGATTTATTTAAAAATAGCTGATTGGGTGGCAAACGATATATTGCTTGAATAATGAATTGTTCTATCATTATATTCTCATTAATAATGAAATTGCTATAAAAATTTTCATAGGATGGAAGACGTTGTTCAAAACAATGAAGCAAAGTGTCACGAACTTACAAGATCACCATCTTAGATGATATGGGTTTGTTCTGTATATCTTTTTCCTTTCTATATCCTTCTCGACCTCTGGTTGAATTTCAAAAGAGGATATTCAGTGATTAAAATGCAGCTTCATGTTTGTTTTGAGAGCATAATTTGTTTGTAATTTCTTGCAGAAGATTGAGTTCAGCCATTAATTTGGAGGTGATGTAAATACTGAATTGTTCACAGATAATGCGTATGACTAAAAATGCATATTGAGACGAATGGAAAATAACATGACTAAGTGGCAGTGTTACTTATACTCAAACCCTTTTTTTGCAACTCACAAGCCTACTGCTTCTCTGGTAACTCATGGAAAGGTATAACTTTTTCTCCTCTCTTTTTCTGCATACAGTTCGAACGGTGGAGTAGCAAAAAACTGAAAGAAGCTTGGTATTTATGTAGTTTTGTTTTTTAAGGACTGCAAAATCATCCAGCTCTTTCAGCTGATGCCTGATATTATAACTCTTAGTCAAATTCATAAGATGATTATGAAACATCTTTCGCCACTATAAAATTTGATGTTCAACAATGCAAATAGGCACTTCACTTCACCAGATCCATGTTAAGTTACTTTGCCTTATGACGTTGGCATATCAAGCTTGAGAAGTCAGAAAGTTCCCCAAAAGGGGCCAGAAATATGAAAATGCACAAATAATGCCACAAGAAATTTGAAAGGCTGGCTGACTTCTGACATCTTTTTTTTCACTCGATATCACTAGCATTGCACACAATGCCTTCTATGAGCTGTCTTCGTTATTAATTTAATAGCATCTCAGGTTTCTTGTTGATTTATTTCTTGTGTCACTTCCTATAGTTTCCATGACAAAGTTATATGATCTCTTTATTTTTTTTAAAAAAATGGGATGGAGAAAAAGAATAATGCAAAAATTGAAGGATACAAAAACATCAGAATGGGAAGTATTTCCAGAAACCAGATATGATTATATGACATGATCCAAAACAGGATTGTATGTCGAAATTTTATCCGGTCTTTTCCTTTTCCAAGTTTTTCTTGTGTTTATGCTCATATTTTGGCTTTCAATATTGTTTACTTTCCTTTGCCTAATTATTAATATGTCATCTTTTCTTACTTCTAGGTATCATGATGCTGTTATGTTCCTCGTGTTTGAATGTCAAAACCCTCATACCAATGTAAAATGGCTGTTACTGTAATTTTGGCAGCTCTGCACAGAAAGGCACCAGTCTTGCTGGCTTATAACCTTCAAGGAGTCCTAAAGGACGTTGAACCTTGAAATATGCTTATGAGATTATTTAATCAACCCAAGTCCCTGTTCTTTATTGCAATTAATAAATAAATAAGAAAAAAATTAAAAGTAAAAAATAAAATAAAAGAAAGAAAGTGCTTATTCTCTTCAAAATGATATCTTTTCAGGGCTCATATTCACAAAACCTCCTTGTGGAGTTTCCTTGCAGATCATCTTCCTCCCACTCCATTTGTTGATTTATTTATTTATTTTGGTCAGCCATTGTTGATTTAATATGAACAATTTTACCTACAAAACCACTTTTGGTGCAAACAGTGCTTTGCAATAACTACTGCGTCGGCCCATTTATAGCACCATCCCAACTGGCAACACCCAGGCCCGGCTGTTCTTATTTGTTTTTAAAAAATGGACCATTGTACTGTGAGTAGGCGTTACTGCTCCTTTTGCCTTTATGAGATGAAAGATTGGAAAGATAAAGACCAAAACCCCCATAGAACAGGCACAGCAGAAAAACAAAACAAGAAGTAAAAATTCTACTCACATAATCTACACCTCACAGTCTCCTCACACGCATTACAGCATGTACATGGTGTAAGAGAAAGAGAATTGTGAGCAAACAAGTTAGTAGCACTACTCAACAGAAAAATCCCACCAGAAAAAAATGAAAAAGAATCATGGAATTTGTAATTTCTGGAAGATTCACAGACCACAGTTTATCAAATCTACTTAGCCTAATAGTGTCTCCACTCAAGGATTTTCCTATTCTATGATCTCGGCATTTGATGCAAAGCCCTTGTGGATGTTGATGGGTGTTTGTTAGGAAAATGTAACAGGTCATTGGGCCAAAGCAATTTTACTTTGCAGATGATGCTCCAAAAGTCCAATGAAGAAAAGGATTATGTAAGTTGTTGAGGTCTCATCAAACTAAAAATTGTTTCCAATCAATCTTTATATATTCTTCCCACTTGATGATACTTTAGACTGTCTGGAAGATATTTCGTTTTGTCCCTTACCAAGGGTTACTCAACAGGAAGAATACAATAATCAGGATGAGAAAGAACTAATTGAAGAAAGATCTTATGGGTTGGCCAATTAGTATTTTATGACGTAATCGGGTGTTGACAATCGTATTGATGTCATTATCTTAAAGTCGCAGAGAAAAAAAAAAGTTTATGATTTGATGAAAGATTTTTAGAATGTATCTGAAAAATATGAATATGGACACTATTGACATTGGAATGCTTGAAAATCATTTAAAAGTAAAAATTTCGTTAATTTATTGATGTAAATATACATATGAATTTTATGAAAACAAATTTCCAATTAAGAGTAGTAATGTATCAATAGTCTTATGCTCACTCCTATCCAAACTTATTGAACAAATATATATATATATATATATATATATATATACTGTCAATGATAATATTCAGCTACCCCAATATAATATAAATTAAAATTTTGTTTTACATAACATTATGCTTCAGGGCAACAAATATATAGCAATACATAGAGTGGGTACATATTAAATTGCTTTAAGTTACAATTTGGCCAAAATGAATATAAAACAGAAAAACCTAGATGATAAAGAAATGGAGGTTTTAGGCAGAGAGTCAAATCAATTAATGAATTGGCTCATTTAAATATTTCTTACTCCATTTATTTAAAAGTAGCAAGCAGGAGGTAATGATGTCTGTTTGCCCAAAACTGTAATTTTTTAATTATTGAAATGCGGATTCAGATTTCAGACTACATATGAAGATTCTTGTAAAGTGATGTCTCCCTCAAATATTGGCAAAAGTCAATCAGATAAATAATACAAATTACAGTAAAAAAAAATATAATAATAAATACACTTAACCGTTTAAGAATTTGAATGCTTGCCCTTAAACTAGGGCTATATCTTATGGTTTGGTTTATTGGGGCCCTCACCCCCCAATCTACGATGTCATTGCCTTTCTTGTGTCAAACACCCTTAGCTGTGGCCTTTGATTCAACAGCTGACATGTTCCCGACGTAATAACACATAACAATTATGCAATAGTTATTGTGCTTGCTTCATTAAAAAAAAAAATTATCCTGAATTTAAAAAATAAATAGATATAATAAGAATATAAATGTTATATATATTAATAAATTTTATAAATATTATATTTGTTTATTTATAATAAATATGATCCATGGCAAAATTTCTCAATCATTTTAAATAGATATAATATGAATATAAATATTATATATATTAATAAATTTTATAAATATTATATTTGTTTATTTATAGTAAATATGATCCATGGAAAAATTTCTCAATCATTTTAAGACATGATAATGAGGCATTTTATATATATCTTTCTCTTACTATTTATATATAAACATTAATTTTCATTGTTTATTATAATTATTTATTTATATATAAACTACAAGGTGGGGCTCTTGTCAAAAAAATTTCGTATACATGTAATATTACTCTTTATAAATAATTTACATTTATAGTATACTAATTGACATGAGAAGGAGGATATCATAAGTTTAATTTTCTTTTTGAGTAAATGCATATTTTAATTTCTCAGCAACTTAGTTTGTATCAGTTTGAGCTTTGAAAGATTTTTATGATTAAGGGTTAATAGAAGTCTTTGTCTTTATAATTTACTAAATTTTTAATTTTTATTTTTATAATTTTATTTTATATAATTACATTATAAAATTTAAAATAATTTACAATAAGATAATTTAGAATCTAGTTGGAATTTATGTTTCAGTTTTTTTTGTTATTTTTCATCAATAGTTTCAGAAAAATTTAATATTTTTAACACTTATCAACATGAAGATTCTTTTTTCTTTTTTTTAAGAAATTAATGAATGTATTTTTTTTATATGATAGTTAAATTTAATAAATAAATTTTAATAAAATAAATATTATAAGTCGATAAAAATAAAATGTCAATATATAATATAATAAATGTATAAGATTCTATTAGTTGAATTAAAAATTAATTAACAATAAAAATTTAATTATAAATAATTTTAAATTTTAAGATGTAATTATACAAAATAAAATTATGAGGATTTAATTAAAATTTTTAATAAAATTATAAAAATTAAAAAATTTATTAATCCTATTTTTAATTTAATCTTTAATTTATTTAATTGCATTTATTCCAATCCTTTGTTAGTTTATTACTCAAAATTTTAAAATAAATAATCATATGACAAATAATTTGTTGACAACATTGTCATAGCATGTTAATATAATCATATATTTATTATTTCTACTATAGAAAATCAATATTATATTAATAATTTTTATTAATTATTCTAGTGAAAAACTAATACAGGAGTTTGATTGAGTACATTTGAATAATTAAATTTGATTGAATATAATTAAATAATTGAAAATTTATATTAATATTAAAATTTTTAAATAATTAAATTAATATAAACTAAATTAATAAATGATCAAAATGAGTATTTAATTTTTTTATTACAAAAAGGATCATTAATACAAAGGAGGGAAAGAGAATAGAAACCATTAAAAAAAAAAGCTTAAAGTGTTTTTTTGATAAAAATCTAACACATAATTTATATTATTTCAATTTTTTTTAATATTATATGCATTTGTGCAAATCTTTGTCCATAAAATAAGTGTTGGGTCTTGTCAATGGAGGAGAGAGGCAGTAACCAAATCTTCGGAAAGATAGACATTTAATACTCATTTTGACCGAAAGACTTTCAACTCCCCATGAATTCTGTGCAGATTTGGTCCCATCACCTAACTTCACTCCCGTAATTAAGGCTTTACATACCCTGTTGGATAAGGGAAAATTGGATGCAAAATAATAGAAAGGGAAAGATTTCACATAAAATAATATATTTTTTCTTATTTAATTGAAGAAGAAAATGAGAATGAAAAGAAAAATGGATTAAAAATATTCTATGGGCCTTATATGTGTTTTTTTTTTTACATATATCTTGATTGGATAAGTAGAAATTGGGTGAAAAAGAATGGAAAAGAAAAGATTTCACAGAAAATAATGTATTTTTCCTTACTTGATTGAAAAAGAAAATAAGAATAGAAAGGAAAATGGACTAAAAATATTCCATAAGTCCCGCATGTTTTTTTTTTTTTCCGCTCAAAGTGAGCGGAAAGGAGAGAAAAACATAGCTCTGTATTTCTACATCCCAAACCAAAGAATCGGAGAGTTGCTGTTGCTGCAATTTCCCACATCTCTCTCTATACTTTGCTCCGACTCACTCTGTTTTTACAATTTTTCACTTTAGGTGCTGGAGCTATTTGCCCCTACTCCGGCTAGCTGCATTACATCAGCCTTTTGCCGTTGCTGTAATTGCCGGCCACAGTTGCCGTTGTTGCTGGTGTGGACGCAAGCAAGAGGACCAGAACATGCCGATTGATCTTTTGTGTTTAAGGCAGTTTTCTCATCTGCTTATTTCATCTTTAATAAAAAAAAATATTTAACAAAGTGTATAGTAGAGTGTAAAGCAAAGTGTTTAATGCAGTCACTTGATCAGCTTGTTTAATATTTAAAAAATTTATAATTTTGGCAAAATTATTATTTTAATAAAAAAATTATATTTACTTTTTTTTTTCAAGTTGAAAATTTCAATTTTTTTTTAACAATGAAATATAGTTGTAACTATAGATTGAGTGTAATATTTACATATTTTAATAATATATTATGTAATTTTATGATTTTTTCAATTTTTTTTATTTTTTATAAATTTCATTATTATTTTTCCTTCTATTTTCTTTCCTCTTATTTTTCATTAAACTAATCAATGGAAAACTATTCTCTTTTCCTTTCATTTTATTTCCTCTCATTTCTTTTCTTTTTTTTTTTCCTTTCCTCTCACCCAAGCAAAGCAATAGTCTTCTTCCTACTTTTTCTTTCGTTTGTATTCTAATATGCTTCATGCAACGGCTTATTGCCCTAGGCAGTAATTTTCATTTTTTAAACTATTCCCCGTTATATTGTGGAATGAAAACTAATTATTGTGGGTGATGTGTAAAAAGAGAAACATTACTAACAACAATGTCACCTAACAAACAATGTTACTGATAGCAACGTTGTCCAATAGCACTTGCTGTCATGACAGTATTGTTGCTGGCAACATTGCAGTTTGTAGTCTTGCCAAGCATTTGTGTATTCGTGAAATTTTTTTCTGAAAGATTTCTTTTTTCCTTTTTTCATACATTTACAAACCTATATCTTCATCTTCTTCACTTCACTTCAATTATTCTTTTTCGACTTCTTTATCCAAAAGCTTTTCTTCATACATTTCATCTTTCAAACTTTCCTTCCATCAATATATGTTTCCTTATTCCATAGAACTTTGAGATTTTGTGTAGTTATGATTTGTTTTGCATGAATAATAGATGTCAAGTAAAAAAAATGAGAGAATTAATTAGTTAACTAGTTAATATCTTTAATATTTATAAGGAAGTTAATTTTTATAGGTATAGTTAGTAACTAGTTGTAAGGCTTGTTTTGTTTATTTTATTAGAATTATAATATTTAAATTTTTTATTCATGGCAGAATTTTATTTATGTAGTATATATCATAGATTTATTTTATTCATATGAGACTTGTCTTATTTTAGTTTAAATAGTTAGTAAGGTTTACATTAATATTTGTTGCATTAGTTTTAAATTTTTTATCAAGTTAAAAATAAAAATCTTAATTATAAATAATGTAAAAAATTGAATGGATCACTTAATTGATTTTTTAATATGTGATATATTTAAAGTTGTTACTTTGGTGGTTAAAATTTGTTAACACATTAAAATTTGTTGCGTTAATTTGTAATTGTAATTAATTATTTACTGTCAATTTTTATTTAATTTTTTAAAAAATTAATAATACATATGTTTAATATTGTTTATTTTGATGATTGTAGTAGGATTATTATTCTTAGAATGTCGGATAGACGTGATCATCTTTTAAACCCCAATCCAAGAGACAACTTGTTACTTCGATTATAACACTAACATATTTTAGAAGCAGTATGGCCATGGGACAATGCTAATAATATCAATGAAAGTTGATTTTTTCAAAAAATTGTTCAATTTTTTTGTCATTTTAAACACCTTATTTCTATTTTTTTTATATGTAGGCCAATCACGTGCTCCATGTTAGAGGCTTGGATCACATTCCAGTCCCTCACCCTTGAATGGATCCTTATCTTTGGTCATCAGGATTCTATGGTGTTTGAGAATCATACATATAAAAGTTGACTGGCCTTTCATCAATGCACTTGTTGAGAGATAAAGATCGGAGACACATACGTTTCACACATCACAAGAATAAATGACAATCATATTGCAAGATGTAGAAGTCCAATTAGGACTTTCTATGAATGGTGAAGCGATAATTGGCGCCACTCAAACGCTGTGGTATGGAGTATGTGAGATATTGTTGAGTGATGTTCCATCAAATGAATATTGTTTCATCTATAGTCAAAAGCTTAACCTAACATCGTTACAAGAATGCTTTGATGCTCCCAGATAATGCTAATGAGGAGACAGTGCAACAATACACGCGCATCCACATATTGAGACTGTTAAGTGCAATATTCTGTAATGGTAAGTTGACCCATTATGTGTATTTGATATTTTTGTCCCTGTAAGCCAATTTACAAGATACATGGAGATATAATTGGGGGTCTACTGTCTTGTCATGGACTTATAGAGAGTTGTGCAAGGCATCCAAGGTAGAGTGGAATGACATTTTTGGATGCATGATGCTAGTCCAAATATGGGCTTGGGATAGATTCCTAAGTATTGCACCAAGTAAGAAAAGTTAGTTAGATCCCGACTAATAAGAGTTAATGTCGTTAGCTTTTAGATGGCATGACGCTCAGAATACAACAGTAACTCCATGCCATGTAATAAGTGCATTTAGTGTTTCATTAGATTGTTTAAAACTAGATTAAGTACAATTAATTGACTTTATTACATTATAATAATTTATTACATGAATTTAAATTTTTATTTGTGGCACTTATTGTGATTGTGATTTATGGTGACAAGTTATTTGGGAACCTTAAAGGGGTAATATGTTGGTGACATTGTTAGTGTACGTATAGCAAAATAGGAGATTGGGTGTTCACAAGTGCCTTTGATATATTTCTACATTATTGAGTGAAATAGTGTGGACAAAGTCATGAGGCAAATTGGTTTTTAACAACCTATGTCTCGTAGCTCAGATATGGATGACACTTTGCATAATGACACATTAAGAGTCCCAAAATATGGATCTTGCCTTTTTTATGTTTGTAAATTGTATATTCTTTAAGCTTGCAAGATTGGATTCTTGTTGCACAAGATTTTTCAAAAAGATTTCTATTGAAAGATAAAGAATGTATTGAAGTGACTGGAATTGTTATGAATTTAATTTTTAATTATTCAAATAAAGCAGTAGCAGAATATTAGAATTATATTAGTATGCAAGATATGCAGCAAAATGTTAGCAGTGTAGAAATAATAGTAATGCAAAAAAGATAAATCAAGAAACACTAAGGTTTTAAAGTGGTTCAACTTCACCTGAAACTATAGATAAAGTCTACATCCATTGGATCAATCCTCAGTTGGATGATCTCTTTTATTACAATTCACAAGATTTAAACCGAGTTCCTAAAAACCAATTTACAACAAGATTTCACTGGGCTCTTGCCTAGCCTAGATACACTAACAATACACCTTCAGCTTAGTTGTAATCAACCTTACAACTAATAGAAGATACAAGGGAAGATCAATCTCTTCCTTGTATCTCCAGTTCCTGATCAACCTCAGAAACTAAAAAAGTAAACAAGAATATGGTAAAAGAAAAACAATACCAGCCTTGAGATGAAAATCTCAAGAAACAAACTGTATAATCTTTAAAGAATCTGATCCAAGCAGTTAATCAATTGTTGATTTAAGAAGCTAAGTTAAATCAAATGAGGCACAAGTTCTCTCTGATTTTCACACTCAAAATGATAAAGAATAATATAAGTTCTGTGTTGAAAATGAGTGTAAGATGGTATTTATAGTTGTTGTAATTGACATTTGAAAAAATTGATTTTTAAGTCTTGAATTGATTTGTGAATTGATTCGTAATGGTTATAACTAACTAATAACTGACTAATCGATTTGTGAATTAATTTAGCTCGTGAAAAATACGAAGAAATCCATGACTGAATCAATTCATGAATCGATTACCCTATGTGTAAAAAGATTTGTGAATTGATTACATAATTGATTCAAAATGATTTCAAATGTTTTGGTAAATGCATTTTCAAAAACTGTTCTTCACGAATTGATTTTGGAATCGATTCGAGTACATTTCACAAGATTCCTTATATAAATCGATTCATGAATTAATTCATAAAGTGAAAAATAATTTTTTTAATAAAAATTTGACTTGTGAGAATGTATTGAAAATACAGTTAGAAAACATTTAATTTAAACTCATTTCATTTGATTTATTTCAGCTTTAGATTAGCTATTTTAGAAAAATATTTGGATCAAAGACTAATTGGATTACACTTACAAAAGATCCTATAAACATCAATAACCCTGAGACTAGGTTGGATCTTTTGATATCTTCAATGTCACTTGATTAACTTTAAGTCTGCAAAAAGAACAAATACTCAAAATATATAGCTAGATCGTGACATGAAATAAAATTATTTTTCAATCATCAAAACTAAAGAAGAAATGATAGTTATGCTAATTAATCTCCTATAACTAAGCTAACAATCTCCTCTTCTTTGATGGTAACAAATAAATTTAGATAAGCAACAAAATATGCATATAATTAAAATTTTAAATGAGGGATTACTCTCTCTTATCTAAATTTTATTATTCTTCCCCTTTTTATTTAACATCTTTACTTTAAAATTTATCTAAACTTTAAAATTTATTTAAAATATATCCTTCTCCCTTATAGATATTATATAAAAACTCATCCTTGTCCCCCTTTTGGCACATCAGAAAGGAATAGTGCCTTAATGAAGTAATAAAGTTTAAAATCAAATTATACAATAGGGATAAAGGGATTAAAAGAAAGGTTGTGGCTCAATTTATGATATTAATATCCATAATCTCAGTAATTTTAGTCATCTCCCCCTGAAATAATGATTCTATTCAATTTTAGACTTAATGCATGAATCATTTTATTTTTACAAATATTAGTTATCGAAGCAATTTGGGGAGTTCATATTACAAGTTTAAAAATTTTGGAACAATGACTGAAAGTTGGAAAATTTTGATGAATCAGTTCATGAATCGATTTGAACAAGGTTGAATCGATTGATGAATCGAATTGGACATTACTGAATCGATTCTAAAATTGATTTATTTAGTGTAATAAAATTTTGAAATTGTTTGATTTCTTCCCAAGGGATTGAAAATTGGTCTGAATTGGTTTGTGAATCGATTCATAGTACAAAAATTTGGAGTTATGAATCGATTCAAGAATCAATTCAAAAACTGTTAGAAAAGCTGGAAAAATTCAAATCAATTCAGGATTCGATTCAAAGAGCCTTGAAATCAATTTTCATATAGTCTTGTTCCAAAATTCTTGACATATAGTATATTGAGCAACATCAAACATCTTAACATAAGTTTTACCTCAAATTTCACATTATGCACTTGTAAAACAAACTTAGAAAACTCTGATGTCTAAGTTAGAATTTGCAAGATACAAATCAAATAAGCAAAATCAAATACAAAACTTAAATAATAAAAAAAATTAGCAAGTTAGTTATTTGAGATCATTTTCCAAGGGGTCTAACTGTAGGTCTGCTTGGCCAAAAGGGGGACAGGAAGGGCTGAAAATTTCAAAAAAATTTCTCCCCTTTGGCTGAGCAAATCTCCCATAGATCCACTGGTTTGAGGTCTTAAAATAACCTAGATCAAATCTAGGATAGAAGAAGAGCTTACTAACCTTTAGTCCAGCTTTTTCACAACGGAAGACTTTGGATCTTCACACCAGGAAAATCCTCTTCATGGCTTCAAAAGCTTCCTCTCCAAGTACTAGCTTGTAGAAGAGCT
>JANHAO010012549.1:0-16318 GCA_026873985.1 Saraca asoca | reverse complement strand
CTAGCGCACAGCAACCATGCATTGGGACTGAATCCAGTTTTGGACAAGTAACAGTAGTGATGTTCAGCTTGCACCTCGCATGCAGCAAGGACACGTCAACGACATCGAGTTCATGCTCCTTGTCATTCCAATACCAATGACACTACAGCTCACACTTGAACGAAGCTAAGTTCTTATTTTCTATCTGCTTAAAAAGAGCTAGCTATAATTTTTTTTCCCAACATTAAATATTTTATTATGGCTGGATTTCTACTCCTTCTTCCAAAGCTACGATTACACTACTAGGTGTCCAGGTAGGTCGCACAGATGCGCCCAATAAACACCCAAACTTATGCCAGTCGAGGCATCCCCATGGGAGAGAGGCTAAAGGCCACCCTTCCTCCCATGGTGGGAAAAACCCCGAGGCGATTGCTAAATAGCGGGACAATACCTCTAGGCATGAGCGTGATGGTTAAACCGCACCTAACTGGCTCTGGCCACCCTCTCCTACAAGGTGCCTTTCTACGACAAAATTATGTCTGGGTTGAACTCCACTGGGTCAAACTCCATGGGAACCCCAGAATGGAACCCCGCTGACACTCCAAACACCCTGCTCATCGTGTATCTGAGTGACCTCCTTGGTCATTCAATATGATATGTTTTTAAATCATGACTTTCTGGCTAAAAGCCCATTTATGCTAAATCACATGATTCATTAATACTTGCTACCAAAGTCGATTGGCTTATGGACATTCATTCTACTCAAATCTTTTAAATTGTGATTTGCAGGAATTTATCTCAGCACAGCAGAAGTTTAACTCCCAGCTTGCAAAGCACACTGCGAGTTGGAGGGCTTATGTTGTATGTGTTTTTTGGGCTAGCAAAAGGCCCAGCCCACTAAAAGAAGCCTTCCTCAGCCAAGGCCAGTTGGGTGCGTAGATCGAGGAAGAGCCAGTCAGCACAAGCTGATTGATGGAGAGCCTGCAACAGCCGAATGGTACACTTAGCCTTTTGTATATAGGCTCTGTGTAATAAAATAGAGGGAACCCATTGGTAAAAGGAGAGATTCATCTATAAACTGAGAGAAGAGAGAGTTGAGAAAAAAGAGAGCCATAGAGCTCATTAGAGAGAAGCTTCTGTAAAACTATGTACACTGCAAGTATTTTCCCAGCAACAAAATGATCCGTGGATGTAGGGTCTGGTGTCGTCCGGATGTGGCCGAACCACGTTAAAAAATATTACGTTCTTCTTCTTCTTCCTCAGACTTCTACACCAGGTTGCAGGATAGGAGTCCATCAAATCATCCCCGTTGACTGAAATTTGAGTCTCCCATACAAACCAAATTTCACCATCAATAGAACCCCTCAGATGAGAGCATCTTAACAGCGATCTTAGTGGGACTCAGCAAAGATGGAAAGCTATATGAGAGCATATGCAAGTCCTTAGTAAGGGACCTAGGTGAATTCTATGAACGAGTTACCAAAGAGATCAAGTGAGAGGAAACCTTTAGCCCTAACAAGTCCAAGGACAAAGTGAATAACTCCAACCAGAGTAAAAAGAGGAGCAATTTCAGGAATACCAAGGAGAGTCAAGATAATGATCCTAAAAATCAAGTCGCAAAAAAGGTTAGGAATGGGCAATCTCAGTGTAAAGGTTGCGATGACAACTATAGTGTCTTATCAGATACTCAGGAAAGGATCTTTGCAATGGAGAAGGATAAGGAGGACTTCAGGAAGCCCAACCCCATAAGGACTCCCAACAAGCTCAGAAAAAAGAACAAGTATTGTGATTATCATGATGAAATCGGGCACAATACTTCAGAATGCAGGGCATTCAAGGATGCAATTGAGGACCAAATCATGAAAGGCCGTTTACCATTCACAGTAGGCCTCACATTATAGGTACCTCAAATAGGTCACATGGATGTTACGTGTGAGAAGTAAATCACATCCTACTTATGAGGCACAGTGAATTTGAAGGTCCCACCAAGAAAGTAAGACGACCTCAGACAGCATCACCTTTATAGATGAAGATGCACGAGGAAATATACTTTCCCCATAGTGATGCACTAATTATCTGAGCTACAATTGGCAATTACAAGGTATGAAGAATTATGATCAACATAGGCAACTCAGTGAATGAAATGTATAAGGGATGTTTTAAACAGATGGGCTTGAGCACAAGTCAACTCAAACCTTCCCTAAAGCCCCTTTACAGCTTTTTAGGGGCTATAAGAGTACCAATAGGGCAAATTATGCTTCCCATCACTCTCAGGGATTCAGGTCACTGAGCCATCACACTCACAGATTTTTTTATTATCGATTGTCCCTCAGGATACAATATGGTACTAGGACAACCTGCAATGAATGTCCTAGACATGGTCACATCAACCAGGACATTTACCATCAGATTCCTAACCCCCAATGGAATCGAATGTGTGCGAGGTGAGCAACACATAGCCCGATGCTGCTACAAAAACACAGTCCAATTGGGGGTGAGAAGAAAGAAGGTTAATGTGGTTTTTAGAAAAGAACCATGGGTTATGAGCACAATAGGGGTCGGCTATGTCCTCAACCCCATGAGGTGGACATGGATAGAGTAACTAGTCCAATGGAGGAGCTTGAAGATGTATAGGTTAGCAAGATAGATGTTGAGAAATGCCTCAAGTTAGGAAAGAACTTGGCTCCAGGTATAAAGACCCAGCTAGCCAAATTTCTTAAAGTAAACCTGGACATTTTCACTTGGAACCATGAAGAAATGGTAGGAATTGATCCCAAAGTCATGTCACATAAATTCAACATTGACCTTTATCACAAACCAATCCACCAGAAGAGGAGGCCAATGACTGTTGAGCAATACATTGCTCTCAAGGAAGAAGTGGATAAGCTTTTGGCTGACAAGTTCATCCGAGAAGCTTGTTACCCAACTTGGGTGGCCAATCCAGTGCTCATAAAAAAGAAAAATGGGAAATGGAGAACTTGTATTAATTTTATGGATCACAACAAGACATGTCCAAAGGATAGCTTCCCCTCACCGAGGATTAATTAGCTCATGGATGCAATTGCTAGTCTCCTGCTTCTCAGCTTCATGGACACCTACTCAAGATACAATCAGATCCCTATGAACCTACAAGATGAGGAGCACACCTCATTATCACTAATCGCGGGCTATATTGTTACAAGGTGATGCCCTTTGGATTGAAGAATGCAAGAGCAACCTACCAACGGTTGGTGAATATGATGTTTAAGGAGCAGATCGGGAAAACAATGGGGGTTTACATGGATGATATGTTGGTAAAGTATAAACAGGTCGCTAACCATATCTATGATCCAGGGGAGATGTTCCAAATTCTAAGGAAGTATTAGATAAAGCTAAATCTGCATAAGTGTGCATTTGGGGTGGCTTTGGGAAAATTCCTTGGATTCAAGGTCAATAATAAGGGAATTAAGGTGAATCCAGAGAAGATCAAGGCACTTATCGATATGAGATCTCCTATCAGAAACAAGGATGTATAGAGCCTTAATGGCCAGGTCACAACACTTAGCAAATTCATCTCCAAAGCAATAGATAAATGCATCCCATTCTTTGATGTGTTGAAGAAGGCAAAATAGTTCGAGTGGACTAAATAATGTGAGGTCACTTTCCAAAAGCTGAAGCAATATATGGGCCGAGCTCCTCTTTTATCCAAACCAAGGGAAGGTGAGAAGCTCATCATTTACCTAGGAGTATCCTAGTATGCACTTAATGCAGCACAGGTATGAGAAGAAGGTGGATCTTAGTTCCTAATTTATTATGTAAGCAAGAGGTTGCTAGATGCTGAAATGAGATACTCGCTAATAGAGAAGCTTGCCTACTACCTTGTGGTAGCATCAAGGAAGCTACGACCTTACTTCCAGGCATATACCATAAAAGTTCTCACATAGTTCCCATTTAGGAAAATATTACAAAAGATAGATACCTTAGGTCATCTACTCAAGTGGGCAATCGAGCTGGCCTAGTTCGACACAAAATACAAGCCCAGACCAGCAATCAAAGGGCAAGCCCTAGTGGATTTTATTGTGGAGTTCTCAAGGCCCACAGACTAGGAAACAAAGGCCTCAGAGGACCCATACTGGGAATTATATGTCAATGGGTCATCAAGTGAGCAGAAGGCTAGGGTAGGAGTGCTTCTCATTAGCCCAAAGGGATACAAAATCCTCTGGGTGCTATGATTTGGTTTTTAGGCCACAAACAATGAAGATGTCGATAGGTCATCAAGTGAGCAGAAGGCTAGGGTAGGAGTGCTTCTAATTAGCCCAGAGGGATACAAAATCCTCTGGGTGCTACGATTTGGTTTTTAGGCCACAAACAATGAAGTTGAATATGAAGCATTATGAGAAGGCTCTGTCTAGCAAGATAGATGCGAGCTGAAAACCTAAAGAGGACGCAGGGACAGGCACAAGATGTAGAACCAATGGGTCTTATATTGGCCTACGTTCGATTTGCCCTTAGACTCTCCCTAAGGCAGAGCCCTATTAAACTCAAAATTCTGAGCTGATAGATAGTAGATCCCATTCGAAGAGCTCGTACTTCTCATGCTACAGAGATGGCATAAGACCCTCACAAATGGGAGAGGAAGGTCGCTCCTTAAATACACGAGCGCCAAAGAAACTAGTTGGGCATAAGAGTTTGGAGTCAACTGGGTAGGAGAAAGCTTTAGTTTGTTTAACAAGTTAATGATAAAAGGGTGAACTAGAAATCTGAGTTTGGCATCAAGGTGATAAAGGCTGATCATGATGAACCCTTGAGGAGGATGAGCTGCGTGGTCATCAAGAAAAGGTGCCATGAGATGACAACCTTTGGGGATGTGAAAGCTTTCCACTATGCCCATGAGCTCGCAACTCCTAGAAGCCACACCAACTGAGGGGAACATCGGCTCCTCACTACTAGCTAAGGATTCAAGCTCGACACTTCCTATCCGATGTCAATGATGCTTGTAGGATACCATCTATGCAAAATGTAAAGAAAAGAGGGAGTAGGTCAAGCCATTGAAGGCAAATCCTCCCCGGGATAACTATTTGAATGAAAAATTCTTCATGCAACAAACCACAATGCACCCCGAACGACCAGGACAAACACTAAGACTATCAGAAGACCTGAAGAGGTTTAACTAATGAAACCCGATTGGGCCATTCAGTCCCTAAAAGGGAAGGAAATCCTAAATAACGATCTATAGATTAGGGATTAGAAGACCAAATGTTTGACAACAAACTGATAGGCCAAAACCCACAAAAGTGAAAGATTGAGCAAGCTTACTGTAAGAAAGAAATGAGACAAATCCTGGAATGGTTAGCGAAAGAAGAAGCTCCTGATCACGAACAATCAATATGTTGCTATGGTAGAGTAAGAGCCAATGGAGCTAGGAGATGAGTTTGGTAAATGTTGTTCGAAAGTCTAAGGGACAAGGATACCAGGGCACAGAAATGTGAAGGGGACAACCACTTTATCCCACTTTTATAGCATCAGCTATCAACCGTTGGATCTGGAAACTGTTCAACTGCCTGAAATCTAACGATCCAAGAAAGTTCCTGGGATACAGCTTTTGCCGTAATGGTAGTCCTAGGAAAATGTGCTCATTAAATGAGGATAATGATGATGGATGCAAATAGGAAAGCAAAGTGAAAACTTGAATGATGGTATCACGCTCTCCAACCTTGACTAAGGAACTACAACTCCTAGCCCGCTAAGCGAGCTAAGAGATGGAGGGCTAATGTTGTGGGTGGTTCCCCGATATAGGATAAAATGAGAGAGCCCAGCCAAGAAGAGCCTCGAATCATTTAGAAGTGTTAAAGCCCTCAAAGAAGGGAGGTCAGCTTGCTGATCGCGAGCATGGAATGCGAGGTGAGCTCAAAAGATAGGAGTCCGCACTTAGTAGTTAGAACTGACCTCGGGTCACTAGAAAGGAGCGAGCTGTGTCCAAAATATTCATCTCATGAGCCAAGGATTAACCCATGGCACCACATGTCACATGAACTATGTCCCAATCAAAAGAGCGGGCTCGGTCTCAAGGTACAGACAAGTCTAATCAGCAACTAAAAGCATGCCTTTCCAACCGGTAGAGCAACCACCTGCCCACAGACCTTGCAAACCTTATTGTGTAGAGGCTAAAATTTTCTGTACAGGATAGCTACATGATGTAACTAGTATACAAATTGGTAAATTACTATTGTAACCTCCCCTACTTCTATAAATAAAGTTAGCAAATTATAAACAGGGGGAAAGGAAAAATAGTGGGGCAAAACTCTATCAAAATACTGAGATAAAGGCCTAAGGGAAACCTTGTGTCCTGTAGCTTCATCTAAATAGTGTAAACCACTACCTTAAAGACTAATATAATCAGCGTGGACGTAAGGGTTGAACGAGCTTTAGCCGAACCATGATAAAAATGCCCCTGGTGTCTATTTTCCTTTTTGTCCACTCCTTCGCCTATCTGTTCACTCATTTGTGGTTCATATTTTGGGTGTTGACTAAGATCTAGGTTCCCTGAACCAGATTTTACCATCAACATCACATAAGAAAACAATTTCTAAATCTATTCTATATCTATAGTTCCCATGTATATTCTAGCCTAAGCCTAACTTTATCAATTCTTATTTTCTAAGTTTATTCTCGGTCTAATCCATATTCTCTTGACCTATATAGGTCTCATAATCTTTTATCATTTTTTAACACATTATATTTAAGCCTAATTCTAATAAGCCACATCTCATAATCATATTCCCAAATACTAACATACAAAATACATTAATGGTGATTTTCAAAATATCATTTTCATAGAAAAAGGGAGCCAAAAGAATAGAATTCCACTCACATGTGATAAATACCTTTTTGAGACCTACAACGTATGAACCTATCTCTAGTATTGCTCTGGGCCTTTTGCTATTAGGAAAACACCTTTCAACAACTTAGGAGACAAAAGAAGATCAAAAGTAACCTAAAAGAAACTTAAGATAAGAAATTAGCCTTTTAGGTCCAAAACCTTAAGAAATTATAACTTGATCAAAGTAATGATAATAAATTTCAACAATTTTAAAAACATATTTGATCATATTTTATACTTAAACCATAATCATTATTCTAGAATAGAAATTTAGTTTTAAAATATTATTTTAAGTTTAAAAGTGTTTAAAATATCAAAAATGTATCAAATTTTATGTAAATTACAACAATATAATATTATGTTTAAATATGTATTTGTTTACAAGATGAGAAAATCAATTATTGTTTTAAAAAATGTTAGGGTAAATCTCATTGATTTCCTTATAATATAAATTGAAACAATATAATATTACTTTAAAAAAATTTAAACTTTTTTAGACATAAAATAAAAATTTTATTACTAAATTTCTTATTTTAAAATTATAACCATATTTTATATGTAAAATATGAATAAATAATATATGATTTAATCCATTATAATCTCTCCACAAATTTGAAATCATAGTCTTTTCAAATCATGTAATATTAATTTTGGTAAGGATATAAATTATGAAAATATAATATTATTAAATAAAAAATCCTAAAATATTTATAATATTACATTTAAAAACATATATGATTATATTAACTTTTTATATAAAGTACAAATCAATTATTATAATAAAAAATTATTATCATTGTAAAAATATAATATTATGTTTAAAAATATATTTGATCATATTTTATTTTTAAAATATAATCATAATTCTAAAATATGATATTTTATAATAAATTTTTTTTATTTAAAAATGTTAAAAAATTAATCATATATCAACTTTTTTAATTAAATTCCAATAATACATTTAAAATTTAGTTGATTATAAGATTAAAAAATCAATGATTGTTATAAAAATATGAGATATATCTCATTGATTTGCACATAATATAAACTATAAAATATAATATGTTATGGGCAAAATCTGGTCTCATGTAAGAGAAAAGCAAAAGAATGAGTGGAAATTGAGAATTAGTTAAAGAAAGCTTAGCTCGGTAAAATTACACGACCTCACTAACCGTGAAGTCGGGATGCGAACAAAGCCCAAAGAAACAGCTCGTTAGAACTCACCTCACTAGAAGCGAAGCCCGCTTCGCTAGAAGGAGGCCAGTAGTGACCCCGAGCCAAGTATTTCGGCTCGCGAGACGGGCATGATGCCTAGCCAAAGGCTTGACAAGATAGAGTATCGGCAAGACTTACATCATGTCTCAAATCCAACAGACAAAAGGGGCCCACCCATAGTTTGTAAGTGTCGATCTGCAGGAGATTAACTTGTCTTGTACATTTAATATTTGATGTAACCTATTTACAACATATAAAATTATGCTTGTAACCTCCCGACCTTTACAAATAGGAGGAAGGAGACCAATGTAAACAACTCTGTAAAAATTCTCTTAAAATAATAACATTACCATGGACGTAGGGTCTAATATTACTCAGATTTGGCTGAACCACATTAAAAGCTCTGTGTTTATGCTGCTTCTCTTATTTTCCCTATTTTCTACCTCTTGTTAGCCACATTTGTAACCAAATTGTAGTTTGAGTCCCAGAAGAACCTCTTCAGTTGGCTGAATTTTGGCAAAACCAAAATCCACCGTCAACATTTTGGTACTGTCTGTGGTAAGTCATCTATTTTTTGGTTTGTTTTCTATTACAATGGCAAAAGGAAGAGCTACCAGAGCTTCAAATGTATTGGTTAGTCCTCTGGAAGGTCATGTGTCCACAACGGACTCCTCTACTACCCCTATCATAGGCGTTACCTCTAGACTACCCCTGATCATCCTTTTCAACCTGCTGTCATTGCCAACAGCACTAATGAAATGCAAACCTGGCTCCAATGCCAGGAAAGATTAGAGAATACGATGGGAGAGCTGACTAGAGCATTCACAGCACTGGTGCAAGCACAGGCACAAGGTGTACAAAGGTAGAATGAGATCACGATGCCCGAGAATGCTCACCAGCAGCAAGCTGGATGTTCAAGTAGGGCCAATCAAGAGAATTCCCTAGCTTACATTCGCAAAACAATCTCCAGGCCATAATTCTCATGATCATGAGGGTCAATGGGTCCAACAATCCTCTAGCCAATAGTTTGAAGCACAGGACCCATTGTTAGAAGAGTTGTATTAGAAAATGATCTGACTGGAAGAATGTCTTCGAGGCCCTAATGACCGAGCTTGTTATGAGAATAGGTCATCATTCTCCATAGAGAGTGAGGCTCCACCCCTCCCCCTTAAACTCAAAGTCCCCGCTATTCCTCTGTACAATAGGGACACTGATCCTTATGACCACCTGGATACATTCAATGTTCAGATGGATTTGCAAATAGTCGATCCCCTGGCTAAATGCTAGGTTTTCCCCACTACATTGGAAGCATACCTCGGGCTTGGTTTAGAAGCATTTCCGTTCATTCGATTTGCAGTTAGGAGGAGTGCCAGCAGAAGTTCATTAGCCAGTACTAAGCATTGAGGAGACAACTCGTCCCTCCCTATCACCTCATAATGATTTTCTAGCATAAGCATGAGTCACTGAAGGATTACGTTGCCAAGCTCAAACTCGAAGCCAATTTAGTGGAGAATCCATCTAAAGAAACCATGCTAGCAACAATCTCTGCAAGACTCCGCAAAGATGGAAAGCTTTACAAAAGTCTGTATAAGTCTCCAGTAAAAGACTTAACTGAGTTCTACGAATGAGCTGCTAAGCAAATTAAGTGGGAAGAAACATTTGGCTCAGGAAAGTTTAAAACGAAGTATGAGAAGGGCGGCTCCACCCAAAGTAAGAAGAAGGGCAATGTGGATCAACGTAACCATCTTGACATGTGGACTGCGAAGAAGTCTCGTAGGCCCAAAGATAAGCAACCTCAACCCCCACTTTGTCATGAGTAGTACAGCATCCTTTCAAACTCTCAAGATAGAATATTCAAGACAGAAAGGGATAGAGAGGATTTTAAGGTACCCGCACCTTCCAAAATTCCCTATAGGCAAAGGAACCAAAAAGAGTTCTGTGCTTACCATAATTAAGCTGGCCATGGCACCTCTAACTGTCGAGCCTTTAGGGACACAATCAAGGACCTGATCAAGAGAGTCCACCTAAAGGAATATGTAGTCTGACCTATGAAGCAATGATCTCATTTTCCCCATCAAAATCCCAACCAAGACCCCAGGGGCTCAATCAGAATTATACACTGACAATGTACTTTGAATTCAAATGTGTAAAAACTTCCCACTATCCCCATTAAAAAAAATTTATTCACCAAAGGGCTAAGTCCTTTTGTAACTTTTTACTACATGAGTCTAATTAAGACCTTTATTATCAAATGTTCGTGCCTTCTACAGCTTGGATGTGGTCAACTCTTTCTAGCAATGCATGAAACTCTTTATCCAACTATGACCCTGGGTCCAGTTGAGGCATGGAGACACTCAAAATAAATTCATTTAACCAATTGAGATGTGGGCTTTCTGAGGGGTGGAGATGCATAAAATAAACTCACTTAACCAGTTGAGCTGCAAGCTCACTGAGGCGTGGAAACACTTAAAATAAATTCACCTAACTAGTTGAGATGCAGGCTTGCTAAGGCGTGGAGACGCTCAAAATAAATTCACCTAACTAGTTGAGCTGTGAGCTCGCTAAGGCATAGAGACGCTCAAAATAAACTCACCTAACTAGTTGAGCTATGGGTTCCCTGAGGCATGGAGACACTCAAAACATACTCATTACCCGACGAAGATTTTCGACCTAGTTGAAGAGCAAAGGTGCTAAAAGTAAACTCATTCATTTTAGCAAAAAAGTTATCAACACAAGTTAAAATTCATACGAGCAACACTGAGCTACAGTGCGATCTTTAAGGCATAGCTTTTATGTGATTAGGTTCATAGCTCTCATGTGACCTGCATGAGCATTACTCACTCATAGTTCATCGATATCTGAACCTATTAATAAATTGAAGTGCAACCATTTTGATTTGCAAATATTTATGCAGCCACTCATAGGAGCAGAATATTCAACACAATATAACACTCATAAAGAGTTCATTTAAGAAACCTCAATGAGGTGGAATTACATTAGAAGGCTCAAAGTACATCAAAGTACAATGCCTATAGCTACAGCTTCCAGGAAGAGAAGACTAGTCACTGGAAGCCAAACCTCAACCAACATGAGAATCAGGGGGCTTGCTGAACCCTCAATTTTCTTCTTCCAAGTAGCCTCTTCAGCTAAAAGCTCCTCCTCAACCTCACCTCTGGGATTGAGAATTTAAAAAAGTGCCAGAGGGTGCAGTTGGGAGGGATGTGTCTCACGGTGAAACCATGAGGTGATAATCCAAGGTCACCATAAGACTCCCCCATGGCCAGCATGAAGAGTTATCCATGGGAGTCACATGCAGTAGGCTATTCGTGCCTTTTGATCTCTTGTAGTAGGTTATACACACCTCAGGATGCTTCACTAAAAGCCAAACCACCAAAAGCATGGGAAGCTTAATTAAGGCACCCATCTAACCCTTCCATGGAGAAAGAGGAAAGCCATCAGGTTTTAAATAGACTAATCTGGTCTCTTGGAAAACCCAGAAGATATTTGACTGCTCCTTATCAAATGGTTCAGGAAGAAATGAAATTGCCACATTAATGGTTGGGAACCATACACAAGAGATAGACATGACCTGGAATAGATGAAGTGAAAGATTTAAGTCCGAAATGACAACTCGACAGAAACTACAGGTAAAGATTTTTATCTACACAGTGAAATTTCAACTCCTAGTCCATGAAGCAAACTAAGACTTGGGGGGCTTATGTTATGGGCAAAAACTGGTCTCATGTAATAGAAAAGCAAAAGCACAAGCAGAAATTGAGAATCTGTTAAAGAAAGCTCAGCTCGCTAAGATTGCACCACCTTGTTAACTGTGAAGTCAGGATGCAAACAAAGCCTAAAGATATAGCTCGTTAGAACTCACCTCACTAGGAGCGAAGCTCACCTCGTGGGAAAGAGGCCAGCAGCCACCCCTAGCCAAGTTTTTCGGCTCGTGAGACGAGTATGATGCTTAGCCAAAGACTTGACAAGATAGAGTATTGGACAGACTTACATCATGTCTCAAATCTAGTAGACAAGAGGGGCCCACCCGTAGAAAGTCATCTGCAAGTGTCGATCTATAGGAGATTAACTTATCTTATACATTTAATATTTGATGTAACCTATTTACAGCATGTCAAATTATGCTTGTAACCTCTCAGCTTCTATAAAAAGGAGGGAAAAGACCACTGTAAACAACTCTTGAAGCTGAGATACCGTAACTCTGTAAAAATTCTCTCAAAATAATAACATTACCATGGACGTAGGGTCCGATACTGTCTGAATTTGGCTGAACCACGTTAAAAGCTCTGTGTTTTCTGCCACTTCTTTTCTTTTCCTTGTTTTCTGCCTCTTGTTAGCCACATTTGTAACCAGATTACAGTTTGAGTCCCAGAAGAACCTCTTCAGTTGACTAGATTTTGACAGAACTAAAATCCACTGTCAACATAATATTACTCAAAAAATCTTGAACTTTTTTTTAAATGTAAAATAGATATTTTATTACTAAATTTCCTATTCTAGAATTATGATTATATTTTAAATATAGCATGTGATCTAATAATACACAATTAAAGTATCATAATCTCTCTACAAATTTAAAATGGCACTCTTCCAAAATTAAATAATGTTAATTTTGGTAAAGATATAAGTTGTAACAATATTATCAAATAAAAATCTTAAATTTTTTTATAATATTACATTTAAAAACACATAATATGAGCAAATCAATGATTATAAATTATAGTAATATAATATTACATTTAAAAGCATATTTCATCATATTACCTTTTTATATAAATTGGAAATTAATAATTATAATAAAAAATATAGCATATATCTCATTGCAAGTTTCCAACAATATAATATTACATTTAAAAACATATTTGATCAATTTTTGTATAAATTGCTATAATATAATATTATATTTAAGAATATATTTGATTACAGTTTAAGCAAATCAATTATTATAATAAAAAAATGAAGTACCTCAGGCTGGAGGTCACTCACTTGTGATTAGGACATTGTACATAACTTATTACCCCACGAGCTGGTTCCGATCTCAGGCCCACAAGATGGGTATCCTGGATGTGGCTTGCTCTTCCAATGATCCGGAGTTAGTCTTGCCTATCAAACATGTGTTTCTGCTTCTATACTCGTCTGGTGTCCTAAGCTCACGATTAGTGAGCTAGTGCTCCTTCTATGCGACCTTAGTACCTTTTGCATGATCCGGGCCTTTCTTGGTTGGACTCGTCATATTGGGCCTTCACTAGCCGATTCACCCAATATTGGAAATAACCTATAACAATATTTAGTATTGAAAATAAAAGTTAAACATATTTTAATATTTTGGTTAGTTGTATAATTTGAAATTTAAATAATTTTAATAATGCATCATCTAATTTTTAAATTATAAATTACTTTGATAAATGTTATATATTATGAAAATTATCTATATCTAATTTTCAGTTTAAATTTGTTAATGAATTTCAATTTAAATTATGTGTGTGTGTGAGTGAGAGAGAGAGGGAGAGAGAGAGAGAGAGAGAAAGTTTTATTGAATAATGCATTTTGATTTTTAGTCTATATATATCTTATTAAAGGAGAAGTCATCCCACCACCACATGTCATCACCATATTCATCCAATTTCCCTTTGATTTTTTGTAAAAAAATTATGTATAAATTTTTTGTATAAAATTTATGTGCATAACAACAACAAAATTATATACATTTAATTCCACATTAATTAATTTATAATTTTTTCTTTTATATATTTTTTTATTAAAGGAAGATTTGATTGTTTCAGCTATCTTTAGTATTTGTGTCTTTAATATTTCTATTAAATAATTCACTTAATTCTCTCATAATTATTATATAAATTAGAATCTTCTTAGTTTTTATAAACTTTATTTGTATTTAAGTAATTAATATTGAGTAAAGAATATTGTTAATATTAAATAATTAATCATCTATATAAGAGTGTTATTATTTACAATTTAACATGCAAAAATTTATTTACAAAATATGTTTAAATGGATTGACTCTTTTTTTCCCTAAGTAAAATCATTTTAAATGCTTTAATATTTAATTATCATTTTAAATGCTTTAATATTTAATTATGTCAATAATATATATTCCCCTTTCCCTCCCAACTCCCTATGCTTTTTTTTTTAATGCTATACTCCTACATGAAATTACATTTTTATCTTATATCCTAAAAATTACATTTGTTATATATTCAATGATATTTTAATTCACTTACAATTAATACTTAAATGTATGCAAATAATACTCAGTTGTTATCTAAACAAATTAGAATTTTATTTAAATTATAGTTGTTGTTCAAACAAATTGAAATTTTATTTAAATTGTATGCAAATTGTTAGTGAAGAGGTCAGTTAAAGTGATAAGCCTAGGTAGGATAAGTAATAAGTTTAGGTAGGTTAATAAATTATAAACCTATTAGGACTCTATTTTATACACATATCTTCAATATAAATATATATGCCTAGCTCATTATTGAGCATGGCTTGACAATATCTTTTCTCTCTTTTCCTCATAACATGGCATCTAGAGCCCTTTAAATCCTAGATATTTTCTCACTTCCCAACCTAACCAAACAAAACTCATCCTTTCTCTTCCTTTTTCTTCTTCTTTCTTCTTTTGATACCGTGAGTCATAGCGGTTTCTATTTGGTGGCAATTTTTGGATTGCATGTCTAGTAGTAAGTATCCAGCATCTAGATACAGTATTTGTGGTGGTTGGTAGTCCTCAATTTTGGCAAAAATAGGATCTGTCTAGAAGCACGTGCATAGGAGTTCAAACCTGTCTAGAGAGTTTCGAAATGCATGAGGCAAAGAAAATAGATCTAGGTTGATAAGGAAGTAGATTGGCATGTGAGGAATTTTTTGGCAACACACTTCCTCTTGTAGCTTCTCCAACAACTAACACACCCCATGTGTGGTCAGATCTTCAGTTTGGAAAGTTCTGCTAGAGTTTTTCTATTTCTTTTTTACAATTCTAGTGCTTTTTTTCTTTTTTTTTTAGTTGAATAATCTATTATGGATGACTCCACTTATGATCTGGGTACCAAAAACAAAAATCCAACCTTTGAGGATGAAGAAAAATCAAAATGCAAAACTCTCTTCTCAAATCTGATCCCAACATCAACTAGAATTACTAACTGGAAGTTAGATGTAGTAGGCCGACAGTCTCTTGCTTTGAGAAAACCTGTTATTATATGTGAAATTTGGTTTGCCCCTATTGGACTCGCGAGCAGCCCGAGAGTAGCAAGGAATCAACTCACAGAACACTCATGCCGCTCTGCCAATCAAATCGCATCACGAAATGACCTCTTCAGCTCAAGCTCATACGTGACAGAGCGAGCTCAACCTCGACTTCCCCATCTTGAGAAAGGGTGCGACCCTGGATTGAACAACCTGACTAATGAAGTGTGACTAGCGACCTGGGAGTTCGCTAAGTAGAAGACCCATTCACACTTTGCCCAGCAGATGCGTAGGGCCCACCTACTGAAAACAATCTGCAGCAGTCGAATAGTAAGATTTTGTCTGTTCATTCTGTCTTGTATAATAAATGTTGATGTAATAGATTTACAACATAAGAAATTACTATTGTAACCTCCTCTCCTCTATAAATATGAGGAAGAAGCCCTCTACAAAAGGGGAGATTATGTTTTAGATAGGTAGAAACTCTACCAAAATAGAGAGAAAGCTGGTGAATTTCATGAGCAAGCTGTGAAGCAATCAGATAGGATGAAACTTTCAGTATGCAGAAGTCCGAGTCAAGCGGCTCGACCCAAAATAAATAGAAGAGAGATTGTGGAAGTGGAAGTGATAGCCTCGATCATTAGCTCGCCAAAAAGAGCAAGGATGAACAACCCTCGTTCTCAAGTCGTCATAGCACCTATAGCATCTTGTTGGATGCCCAAGTCAAGATCTTTGTGATGGAAAGGGGTAAAGAGGATTTCGGAAAGCCTCCACCCTTGAAGACTCGCAATAAGTCTAGACTCAACCGAGGAAAATTTTATGCGTACCACAACGAGTTCGGGCATGTTACCTCAAAGTGATGGGCGCTAAGAGATGCTATTGAAGATCTCATCAAAAGAGGTCGCCTATAGGATTATGTTGTGCAGCCTTCCAAGCAGCGACTCGGCTTGGACCATCTCGACAGGACCCCGAGCAAGAGCAGTCTCCTACTATCAGGACTATCTTTTAAACTTCTATAATTTTTGTAAATTATGTAAACATTTT
>JANHAO010012548.1:0-16313 GCA_026873985.1 Saraca asoca | reverse complement strand
GTAAATTATGAGTATTTCAAAAGACACAGTCCCACATCGCTTATCTAAAAGTTTTTATACTCCTTTTCACCTATAAATAGAGAGTTTTTTTCTTTGGCAGATACACAACAATCTCTCAATTTTTCTCATATTTCTCTACTCTCTCAATTTGCTGGGTTCTTCTTATTTTAAAATTATTCTTGTTGTTCCTACTTCCTAGCCTTAAGTTAGAAGGCCTGTTGAATCCTGGGGGATTACTCTGTAAATCCTTAAGGACAGTGCTTCATAGCATGCCTCAGGTTCAATAGGATTATTATTTTTCAACACAAGTTGACCATTTTTCTTTTTAGCAAATTTCTTATTTCTTCCATTTTGAACTCAATTTTAACATACTTATCAATCACCAATAACTATAAAATTTTAACACAAATTAGTTAAATTAAGCATCTTCATTTCAACTATAATTTTATGCCCATTTGGTATCCATAACCCTAATTTCCATTTTTCCAAAGTTTTCTAGAAAGCTATTTTATTACTAAAATAAATTTTAGGAAAATTCGAGATATTAGATAGTGGTTGGCAAAATTGGTGATGATTATAGAGAAGTATGGCCTAGAGAGAAATCAAAAGAGTGAGGATCATAGGAGTTGAGATTGAGATGGAGAAAGAGAGTGAAGCAAAAGCTTCATGGAGAAGTTGTTAAAAGACTTATGAAAGAAGCTAAACAAAAAAGACAAAGAGAACATGTAAGTTGCACGCAATCTTGTTAGAAAAAAATGAGCGATGTCATTGGTAGGAAACAAAATGATGAGAGAGTGATACACAACTTAAGAAGGCACGCCTCTTATTTGTAGTATAGATATCAAATATAAGTTTGTCATGTAAAATAATTTTTTCTTATAACATAAAAAAATAGACAAATAAAGAATAAAAAATTTCAATGAACAATATAATCACATTAAGCTAAACTACATTTTTATCACAAAACTTCATGTTTTTTATACACATTACTATTAACCTTAGAACTTCCAAAGCGTGGGAAATCCAACGGACAAGTCAATGTTACAATTGAAAAATATAATTTATATTATATTTTATAATTATTTTATTAAATAAATATTTTTTAATAATTTATCATGTTTTTTTCTAATTAATATGATTTTAATAAAAAAAATAGAACATAATAAATGCTATAGAGTAATTTTAGGCATATTTATTTTTATTTTTTTAAAAAATAAGATCTATTATTTATGAATTTTTGTTCCTAACTTATTTAGTTAAAGGATAGTTTAGTCCATTAGCTTCCTCCTCCACTCTTTTTGTATATCACAACAAAATGGTATGTTAGAAAGACGAACATGATTAAAAGTATGATGAGTCATGCTAATCTCCCTTTAGAGTTATGGAATGAAGCCTTGAAAACTGCAATATACATGCTAAATAAAGTTCCATCTAAAGTTGTTTCTAAAACTCCTTTTGATTTACAAAAAGGATGGAAACCAAGTTTAAGACATTTATATAATGGGGATTGTCCAGTGGAAGTTCGGGTCTATAACCTAAATATAAGAAAGTTAGACCCAAGGACAATAAGTAGTTTTTTCTTTGGCCATGTAGAAAACTCTAAAGAATACAAATTTCATTATGTTTATTATATGCCTAGAATTGTTGAAGCTAGAAATGCAAAATTTCTTGAGGATCTTAAGGTAAGTGAGAGTGATATTCCTCGTAAAGTAGTGCTTGATGAAGATCATGTATCTTTTAAGTCAACATTTGAGGAATTGACTATTTATCTAGTATACCCATAATCTATAGTAGAAGAACAGTCAGTTTAAAGAACTCAAGAAGTTCAAGAACAATCACTCATAGACAAAAATGAACATGTTAAGCCTACTATTCTAAATACTCAAAATCAAGAAGAAAAAGTAGAGGTTCGAAGTTTTTCAAAAGTTTAACTTGCAATATCTAGTGATTATATTATATACTTCTAAGAGTCAGACATTTATGTTAGACTTGATAATTATCCTATTTTCTTTTCACAAGCTATAAGTAGTGAAAAATCTAATCTTTGGCATGATACTATGACATTTATGGATAAAAATCAATTTTGGGATCTTGTAAAACTACCAGAAAGAGCTAAAGCTATTGGATGTAAATAGGTTTATAAAAATCAAAAGGGATCCATCTAGTAATATTGAGAGGTATCAGGCCTGACTTATTACCAGAGGTTATCCCAAAAGGAGGGTATTGATTATTATGAGATCTTCTCTCTAATTCCAAAGAAGTACTCTTTTCGAGTTATCATGGTTTTATTGGTGTATTTTGATTTAGAATTATGCCAAATGGATGTGAAGCTACAATTTTAAATGGGGATCTAGAAGAGGAAGTGTACATGGGACAGCCTAAGGGTTTTTCAAATGATAGACATTTAGTTTGCAAGTTTTAAAAGTCAATTTATAGACTTAAACAGGCTTCCTATCAATGGTATCTAAAATTTTACAACATTGTTACTTTATTTGATTTCAATGAGAACATCATTAATCAATGCATATACCTTAAAGTTAGTAGGAGGAAATACATTTTTCTAGTCTTTTAAGTATAACTATTTCTTATAAGAGTATTAAACAAACTATTACTACTTCATCTATGATGGAGGCAGAGTTTGTAGCATGCTATGAGGCTACTTCATAAGCTCTATGATTGAAGTATTTTATCATAGGACTAAAGGTGGTTGATTCCATCTCAAAAATGATCAAGATATATTGTGATAATTCGGTGGCAATTTTCTTTCCAAAGAACAACAAAAGTGGTAGCTGTAATAAACATATTAACATGAAGTATCTTGCCATAAGGGAGAAAGTAAACATGAAGGAGATTACCATTTAACATATTAGCATGCAATTAATGGTAGCTAATCCAATGACTAAAGTATTACTAGCTGATTTGTATAAATGTCATGTGAATCATATGAGCCTTGATAGTCATTTTATGTAATTTACTTTCTCAAATAAAAGGACAATGACACAACTTTATTGTGCACATTCAGTTATTTGAGTCATATGAGTTATCCATTTAGATTTGTATAGTTGAACCTATAAAGTTAATAGTTAATAAAGTTCTTATTTGAAAATTGTTGTTTATTGTAATACGTGGAAGGAAATGTTCATTTTAAAGAACATAACTGCCATGATTCATGATCTAACTTTTCTAACATAAATAAATTTTCACACTATTTGTTGATGTGTGAATTCGATTAACCCAAGTCCAAAACTTCAAACTACAGATTGAAGGTAAACAAAGAGAAAGAGAAAGAGAGGAAAAGCAGGGAGACACCAAAGTTTTTAATATGGTTCGGCTAAAGTCAATCAATCCCTACATCGATGGTTATTTTTTTTCTCTGTCTGATGATTGATTGTCTTGTGTATAATGATTTCATTACTTTTTATAATGGTTGGGGGGTTACAATTTGAATGTAAATCAATAACAGATAAATATCATGACTTGATTAGGATTACATAATAGATAAGGACTGATGGTTATAATGGATTTCCATTAAAAAAGGAAACTGAACGGATCTTCCTAGATTGATGGTTGGGGATACATGCTTTAAGCTACGAGCTAGGCCTTGTTCTCCCAACTTGAGGTTGCTACTTTGACTCATGTTGACCAATGACCTTAGCTCATATTTGGTGACTTGATGTCTTAGTCCGACAACCTTAATCCTAGATAAGCTAGCCCTTATCAACTGAGTTTGTCTATTGGGCTTTTACTAGCCTATTTGTGTAATTCCAAAAATATCTACAATATTAACCCCTCAGTTCTCAGTGTAATCTGCAGATTGAGAGCTATAGTTCACTAGTAAAAGTTAGCAATTGTGATTTGCTATGCCGTCATTTAGACTTTGGTCCCATCATTTCATCTACACCAGCTCATGTCATCATTACCACATTCAATGCATGCATTTTCCCATAGCCATCATCGTGGCAGTGATAAACCTTGCTGTTCACTGGATCATTAGATCAAAGGTAGTTAATCAGTCCTCAAATCTAACGATAAGGTTGATCAAGCTACATAAGCTGAAGAAAACCCTTTTTTCCCCCTCACTTTTGAAACTAGTGATGTTTCTTACTTGTCTTTCAAGCTCTCAACCAATCACCACTATTCTTCATCTTTTCTGCTTCACCAAGTCTGCAATAGCAACCTTTGGATTTAGGTTGCTAAAGATCAATCGTGCTCATCATACTCTTTTCTGGATTCTCTTCTCTGGACTTATCTTATTCCTTTGATTTAGTAAATCCTTTAACCACAACCTTGGTTCTAAGCTTCTGCTTTTCATGAATGTTTTGCTTTGTGGGTTTTTGATATCTAGTGGCTTGGTTCAGTAGTGTGCACTTGTTAGTTGCTAGGAAATTTCTTCCTACTGATTGATTCTGTAGAAAATTTATCTGTGCACTTTTCATTGTTTGTAAAAGTTGGCGTGCCATCTGTTTGATAAAATGCTTGTAAGTTTTGAGGTCGTAGATTGTTAGGTTTAACTTTTATCTATCTTCTTTGTTTTAGCAACCTGATAAATTCATTGGTTGAGCCTCTCAATATTTTTAGTGGTCTGGGTCTTAGATGTGGTGATATGAGGCATGTATGACTTGCTGCATAGGATATTCCCTGTTAGCTTTAGCTTTTAGGTATGGTCTACTTTCAGTGACTTGATTATTCCTTCTTTTGTGTAGATGGTAGCTCATAGATGCCGAGGTCACCAGGTAGGGAGTGTTGATGATTTCGACTCTCCAGCTAAAGTGGGGAGCTGACAGGCTTTGTAGATGAAATGAATTCTAAAAGTGGCGAGGTCACTGAGAGGTTCATTGCTTGTCCCAACCTTTCTAAGGGGGATGAAGTTGTTGGGAGTCAGAGGTCTTCAGACCGCATGATGTTTAATCACCATTCTTCGATCATCAAGCTCGATGAGCTCAAGAGCATAGTCAAAACATTCCATTTCCCCAAAGGCTATCGTATTATGGTACCTTCCCTTGATGACCACATAACTTATCCTCCTTCAGGATGTATTGCTATTAGCGCCCACCATCTCACTATTGGGCTTAGGTTCCCAGTTCATCCTTACCTTGTAGAGTTGTTGAATAAATTGAAACTCTACCCTTTTTAGCTCTCACAAAATTCATATTCTCATCTCACCTCTCTTGCCTTCTTAGACCTTAGGAATAATCTCCCTCTTCCTTCGATCAAGGTTCTTGCTGCACCTTTCTTGCCCTCTTATAGCTTAGGAATAATCTCCCTTTTTCTTTAGTCAAGGTTCTTTGCTATTTGTTTAGCATCAAGAGCACGGGTCAGAATGATGGGATCTACTACCTAATAGCTTGGTATATGGAGTACAAGAGGATTTTATCACAAGGTGATGCTAAGGCCAAGTCTAATGTGGGGAACTATAAAACCCACTAGTTTTATATTTCATACCTATCTCTGTATCATCTTCACAGTTTTGGTTTCATTCTTACTCTTGGTAAGCAAGTTAGGAACATGCGAGCTTGAATGAATTCATGTTTTACTCTTTGATTTTGACATTCTACTTCATTTTATAGATGGAGCTAGCAAGGAGAAACCAACATTAAAGGTTGAGGAGGTTATAGTGCTGGGCTAGTTCATTGTTGTGGATGATATCAAATTTGACAAAGATCTCTTACATTCACACAAGCTTGCTCCAGCTTTAAACATCGAGCTCACCAGAGACATCGAAGCTCGCCAAACTAGGGAGGTCAATCTAGCAAACTTTGAAGAATATGAAAACATGTTGAGGCTCAACCTCTGAATGCCACAAACCCTTCGCTCTGCTGGCCATGCTGTTACCATGACTTCATCGGCTCTTGCTACTACTATAACCCCTATTGCTACAAGTCAATCTTCTTTGGCCATAGCAGTAGCATCCCTGCAAGTGCTGGCTCCCACCTCGCATCTTGAAGTGGTTGATGCAGTCGCATCTCCATCCGATCCCTTGCCAAAAGGCAGAGAGTAGACAAGGTGAAAAGGGTTGTTACTACAGAAGAAGTGGCACCTAATGTCGTGATCGAGGAGTGACCTGCTAGTCTTAACCTAAAGATAAGGGAGTATTTTGGCTTCCTCTAGGAGAATGTAGACCAGATCTTGGCATCTTGTACTAGAATATTAGAATTGAAGGAATGCTCGAGTGAGGGATTAATGAGCTATATAGCTCATTATGGTTTATTGGTAAGTAAAGCCTTTTTACCTTAACTCTTTTACGTCTTTGTAATCTAACTTGACCATTTGATTTTTCAAAGTGTGCTAGGGGCTATAAAGCTAAGGGACGAGCTCTTAGCTTGGGATGAAGAGAAGACAAAACTTGCAAGCGACCTAGCTGCTGCAACCACTAAGGCATTAGTGCTAAAAGAGAGAACTAGAGATGCCAAGGTTACCAAAAAAGAAATCGAGGAAGCTTTATCTAGCAAGGTGGCAAACTATGAGGCTGTCACGTCTAGCCTTACTTTAGGCCTCAATAAGGTGGTTGATGAGCTACCAAGAGTAAAAGCCGAACTGGATGTAGCAATGCAGTGAGCTGAGGCTTTAGAGAAGACATATGAGATGGCCAGGAATGAAGTTGCTTTGACAAAAGAAGAGGTCACTCGAGCTAAGGTGGAAACTACCATGCTAGTTTGAAAGCTAAAGAAGAGGCAATGTCCAGAGCTACCATTGGCTTCTTATTCACCTTGTGGAAGGAGCATTCGGAGATAGACTTTGCCTTTTTTGGTGGGAATGTTCTTGAGGCCATTAAGGACTTTGAAGAGGATGTGAAGGCAGCTTTTCCTGATAGGGGTTCGCAGTCGACAAGTGGAGCTTCTTCTGCTCAAAACTTGATTCAACAAGAGAGTAATTCATAGGTTATGGAAACTACTAGTGATTGAAGAATGGACGACCTACTCGCCTCATATATGGACCCTCTAGCCCAGGGCATAGCTTCTAAGGGCCAGTCTTCCTCATAGGCCATGACTTCTAGTAGTCTTAAATGTAACTATGAACTTTCAGATGTAAATTCACCTCATTGAGGGAAGTCTATAGTGAACTTTTTGTAATATTCCTACTTTAATTTTACTCTATTCGTCTAAGTTTCCATAGTTGTATATTCAGTAAGTTGCAAATGATGTCTCAACTAGCAAACTATGACCTTGTAAATATGCCAAGTTAAATGTCTAGTAGGTCACACCTCAGCTAGCAATGAGTGCCCAGTAGGTTATGCCTCAGCTAGCAAACCATATCTTAATCAATTTGTCAAGATGAATGCCCCTTCTAGATTAGGAAGGCGAGAGCTCGCATCCAGATTAGAAGAGCAATAGTTCGCTTCCAGATTAGAAGGGCAAGTGCTAGCTTCCAGATTAGGAGGGCAATTGTTCATTTTCATATTAGAAGGGCAACTGCTTGCTTTTGAATTAAAAGGGTGATAGTTCACTCCCAGATTATAAGGGCAAGTGCTTGCTTTCAGAATAGAAGGGTGATAACTCACTTTCCGATTAGATGGGTAAGTGCTTGCTTCCAGATTAGAAGGATGATAGCTCGCATCCAGATTAGAAGGGTGAGTGCTCGCTTTCTAATTAGAAGGGTGATAACTTGCTTCTGGTATAGTACTCTATTGAAAATTTATTCAAAAATTAATGAACAATCATAAAAATTTAAAAACAATTTTACAAGATTAGATAAGCAAACTCAAATTCATTGATAATATGGGTGGACATGTTCAGCATTTCAAGCTCGAGGGACCTCAACTCCATTCATACTTGTTAAGTGATAAGCTTCATTTCCAGAATCTTCCTTGATTATGTGTGGGCCCTCTTAGTTCAGACTTAGTGTCCCGTCACTGGCCTTACGAGCTTCGGGGAGGATGAGGTGTAGTACAAGATCATCAATTTTGTAGTGCTAAATCAGACTTTCCTATTGTAGTATCTCACGAGCCGTTGCTAATAGGTTGCAACTCTAAGGTGAGCTATTTCTCTTGTCTCTTCTGTGAGGTCGAGGTTTGCAGCAAGCAGTTGATTATTATCCTTTGAATTGAAATTAGATCTTCATCATGAAATTACCTCAAGTTTAGCTGGGATCATGGCCTCGGATCCATACACCATTGAGAAAGGAGTTTCCCCTATGATGCTTGGAGCTATGGTTCTGTAAGCCCAAAGCACCTTTTGTAGATCATCTACCTATGCTCCTTTCCTGACCTCTAACCTTGTCTTTAGGATCTGCTTGATAATCTTGTTGATAGCCTCGACTTGCCCATTGGTCTGAGGATAATCTATGGCTGAGAAACTCTTTACAATCTTGAGATTATTACAGAACCTGATGAACTACTCATTATTAAATTGTGTCTCATTGTTAGTCATAATTTATTAAGGGACTCTAAACTTGCAAATAATATTAGCCTATACAAAATTTTCAATTTTGGAAAAAGAGATTTCCATTAGTTCTTTCACCTCTACCTACTTGGTGAAATAATTGACAAACACCACCATATGCTTACACTTCCTACAGCCCATCGGAAGTGGTCCAATCAAGTCCATGCCCCAAATCATGAGGGGCCATGGGTTGACCTTCTATTGCAGGTAGGCTGGTAGAGCTCATGGGACCTTGGTGAACCTCTAACACTTGTTGCACTTCCTAACGAGGTCAATGGCATCCTGTTTCATTGCAAGCCAATAAAATCCCTATCGGAGTGCCTTTTAAGCTAAAGATAGCCCCCTAATGTGATCCCCGTAGTGGTTGGTGTGAACATCCTTCAGGATATTGTCACAGTCATAACCATCTATATACCTTGGGAGTGGGGTTGAAAATCTCATTTTATATAGCATGTTATCATAGATGCAATATCTAGCTACTCGAGCTTGCAATCGACACGCTTCTAGCTTATCTTCTGGCAATTTGCCATCCTATAAGTAATGCAAGATTAGACCCATTCATGACAACAATTGCCATTACGGCGTCTTTCTGCTCTGTGCTCGGTGATGGGAGGAACTCTACTGAGATTACCCCTAAGAAATCTACATTTCTGATGATGGCTAAACAAGCTAATGCATTTGCATGTATGTTTTGGGCTTGTGAGATCTGATTGATCTCATATCAATGGAAAGAGCCAAGCAATTCTTAAACTTTCTGAAGGTAGATGGCCATCTTTGACCCCCTTATTTGGTATTCACCTGGTACGTGACAGACTATAAGCCGAGAATCACTAAATATCTTTAGGTTTTTAGCTCGCATCTCTCTTGCCAGATAGAGCCCTGCTAATAATGCTTCATATTCAGCTTTATTATTTGTGGCCTTGAAAACCAAATCTTAGTGTGTAGGGGATTTTGCGTCCCTTTGGACTGATCAGAAGCACTCTTCGTGCATCTTCATCTATTACGGTGATGCTATATGAGGTCATCCTTGCTTTCTTGGTAGGACCCTCAAATTCACTGTGTCTCGTGAGCAAGACATGATTTGCTTTTTGCACGTAGCACCCATGTGACCTATTTGAGGTACCTGTAATGTGAAGCTCACCATGAATGGTGAATATGGTTCTTACCAAGGGTGCCTCCTCTTGATCAGAAGTCCGTTAGCATTACTGCTATACTAGTTACTGATGTTGTTAAGGTCGTTGTTTCGCATGTCACACCATATAATCTCTTAAACGACCTCTTTTAATCAGATCCTCAATTGCATCATTGAGTGCCCTGCATTCCAAAGTATTGTGCTCGATTTCATGATGATAAGCATAATACTTGTCCGTGTTTTTGAACTTGTTAGGAGTCCTTATGGGGTTAGACTTCCTGAAATCCTCCTTATCCTTCTTTATCCCAAAGATCTTTTCCTAAGTAGCTGACAAGATTCTATAGCTATCATGGCAACCTTTACACTGAGATTGCTCATTCCTAGCCTTCTTTGCAACCTAATTTTTTAGGTCATTATCTTGACTCTTTTTGCTATTCCCAACATTGCTCCTCTTTTTACTTTGGTTGGAGCTATTTACCTTGTCCTTGGACTTTTTAGGGCTAAAGGTTTCTTCCCACCTGATCTTTTTAGGAACTCATTCATAGAATTCACCTAGGTCCTTTATCAGAGACTTATATATGCTCTCATATAGTTTTCTATCTTTGTAAAGTCCCACTAAGATTATTGTTAAGATGCTCTCATCTGAGGGATTCTTTACGTTACTGACCTCGTGTTTGAATTGGGTAATATAGTCTTTCAGTAATTCATTCTTTTGCTAAAAGACTCTCGCGAGGTGGCAAGGTGGTACGAGCTACCTTCTCAGTGCCTTGTACTAGTTGATGAATCTCCTCTAACATTCTTCCCAATGGTCAATGCTACAAGCTTTGAGATTTTTGAACCATGTTCGAGGTATGTCTCCCAGAGTGGTTAGGAAGACATGGCACTTGACCAATGGATTGGTCGCCTAAAGATCCATCTGTATATTGAATGCATCCAGGTGGTCATATAGGTCACTATCCTTGTTGTATTACGGAATAGTGGAAATTTTGAACCTATGAGGGAGAGGCTTTTTCTCAATCTCTCTAGTGAATAACATCCTTTCCTCATAACGATCTTAATGATCTTGAGTCTGAGGGCATTGTTCTAACTGCTCTACCCTCTAAAGCAGCTCCCTTACCATATGGTCCTAAGCCTCAGACCGATGGCTAGAAGATGGCCAGCTCCTCTTCTTATTGTAAGAGTGGTGATCTAAGGTTCTGTGCTTTCTCTACTCATGGCCCAGGGAGTTTTGATCTGAGATATGTCTTTGATTAGTCCTATTTGAGCCTTTAGCTTGACGTGAACCCCTAATTCACTGATGATCTCCTTCGTCATCTTCACGAGCTCGATGGACCTCCGACCTTGGTCGTGAGTTGGTAGAGTGAGCTGAATGAGTGTGCTGAGGTACTTCTCTAGTTGGCCTCTTAACTTGTTCTTATGGCTATTGGATAGCTTCTTTCTGCACAGTACCCCCAACCTGCTCTCGTGAGCCCTAGGCTTGTGTCTGAGTTAATGCCTACACTACCTCAGCGAACTCTTCTACTATTTTCTCAAGCGCCTTATGACGTTAATGCCATGCTTGCATTCCATCAATAATAGTAGATCGGTGTGGGCCTGTTGGGGGCATGCCAGTGGCAACACTTGTGGTGAGGACGGCAGAAGTGTCTGTTGTAGGGAGAACTGGATCCTTTTGTTATTCCATATGACCATCAGGCTAGTCAGCTACAGCATCTGAACTCTTGGTGGCTCTTCCTCTAGAAATCAAAAAATCAAGGAGAATGCAGTTTAAGGCCCTTCTTTTAGTGCCAAAATGTTGACATGCAAATTCGATCAACCCAAGTCTAGAATCCCAAACTGCAGATTAAAGATAAACAGAGGGAGAGAGAGAGAGAGAGAGAGAGAAAGAGAGGAAGAATAGGGAGACACCAGAAGTTTTTAACGTGATTTGGCTAAAGTTAATTGACCCCTACGTTCATGATTATTTTATTTCTCAGTCTTTTTGCTGATAGTTTTGTATCTAATGATTGATTGTCTCATGTACAATGATTTTATTCCCTTTTATTCGAGCTGTGAGCTAGGCCTTATTCTCACAACTTGAGGTTGTTGCTTTAACCCATGTTAACCAGCAACCTTAGCTTGTATTTGGTGACCTTATGTCTTGGTCTAGCGGCCTTAATTCTGGATAAGTTAGACTTTTATCAGCCGAGTTTGTCCATTAGGCTTTTACCAGTCTATTTGCATAATTCCAAAAATACCCATAACATTATTCATTATATATGTATGGTCACATCCAGATTGATTCTTCTCACTACAATATTTGCCAATAAAGTGGGAGAATGTAAAATATGTCTCCTAAAGAGATTCGACCCACAATTATCAAGTTTTAATAACATGAACTTAAAACATTATATTTGGAATGTCTTTTCATAGTATTTATGTGATACGATTTGCACATATATATGATATGAGTTACACATTTATGTGATATTTATTATGAGAAGTTAATGTCATCATCAACGTGGAAGTTGTAACTTTTTAAGTTATATCGATAGAATTAATCTATTGGGGCTAATAAAAGATTTTCTTGATGAGAGAAAGTAACAAAGAAAATGAATGAGAGAGGTCCCTAGTCTATAGATATATAAGTATATGAAGTTACATCACTTAGGGCATAAGGTACTATTAGGCTAGAAGGTATTCTCTCAAAATATTAAAGACAAAAATGTGTGGAACACAAGAAAATTATGACAAAATTAGAAACCAACAATCAAACTTGGACAAGTATAGTTGGAGGTATTTTTTTTTTAATTATTTTTTACATATATACCTTATTCTTCCATCATATGTCGTGTATATATGAAACTCCTTCTGCACCTGTTTAACCTTATCTGTGATTAATCCAGAAAAACAAAAATGCCAACCTCCATTTATACGTTTATTGTAAAAGTGTCCAAGTCAGTGCTCCAGATATAATGTAAACACCCTTAAAATCATTCTGAAGTTAATGTGAAAAAGGAAGCTATTATACATTTCATTCATCCTTTCAAGCATCAACATCTTAATAATAATTTTTATAGCTAAGAACAATTCAAATTATAAAATGCAGCAACGTCAAATACTCACCCTTAGGTAAAGATGTAACATATCAGTGATACAAAAGAATCCCTACATGTGAAATCCAAATCTTCGAAAGTTTCTTAGATAAAGTTGAGACAAAAGCAATATGGGCAAATATAGGATATATAATATGATTGAAAATTAGCAGAACATTCTAACATTCAAAAGCTCTCTAAACTTAGACTTGTGATCGAAACAATCACAATGATTAAGTTAGCAAAATGAATCTACATATGCAGAAAAAAGAAGCCATAAAAAGTAATTATTTTCCACCAAAATAAGGAGAAAAAAGGTAAGAAAATCTTGATTTATGTGTTCAAAATACACAAAAGTTTTTAATAGATTAATGGGAAAAATCTAATTAACCCAACAACGCGATGAAGCAGCGATTTTTTCTGCATGATTTTTTATCTTCAAAGTCACAGCCACTTCACTTACAAATTTTGGCTTATCAGAGGCATTTGTTGCATACCCGAGACCTTTGGTCTAGGGATGGCAGCGGGTTGGATTCGGACAAGTATGTCAATATCCATATCTATATCTGTTAGAAAATTTTATATCCATACCCTATCCGTGTCCATGAATACTGTAGCAGGTTCGGATACGGATTTATATCTACGAGTATACTGGCCAGAATGAAATAAAAAATATTTTTAAATTACAGTTTAACCCCATAAACTTTTTATTGACTTCAAATAAGTTTTTACTAGAAAAATGAAATTATGTTATGATCCCAACGAAAAATATTAAAATTTTACTTGAGTCCCTCAGCCAACATTTTTATTTTATTTTTTTAGGTATTACATACATTCCTCAAAATGACATTATTTTGAGTAGTATTTATATAAAAAAAAATTATTTAAATGGGTAGACGAGTTCATGAATAGATATTTTCTTATAATCGTACCCTATCTGTACCTATTACGGTTATGATTTTTATACTCATATATGCTTACGAACACTTTTTCTCATACCCATACATGCCCGTCATGGGCGGATATCCATAGGTAAACAAGAACGTGGGTAAAATTGTCATCCCCACTTTAGTCTGTCGAAGCATAATGAGTGCTTATAATTCTCATCATCAATCACAACCCAACATGGGGTGTTCTCTAGTTAAATAGCATAAGAAAAGTACAATACTTTTAATATTAAGACAAGGGAGCATCCTACTAACAGAACTCAAACAAGAAAGTTAGACCGATATAAAGGTACTAAAAGACATTAAAAATAAGCTACAACCGATTTGAAGCTTAGTAAAATACATTAAAACTTAATTGCAAGTGATAATTATAGATGCAAGGTAGCTTTCAATACTTGTAGACGCAGACACGTATTCTTGAATAAAAAGCTTCGCTTGTATTTGATTTGACCTCTTAACCAACTAACTATTATTCAATTTGAGAAAAATACAAATTGTTATCCTAATCTTAATCACACTTACAACACTTTATACTAGATAGCATGAAAAAACCAATCAATATCATACATAACAGTTAAAGCAAGATGAAGAGGCTTGTGTATTGTGTTACCTTACATGGCCCTTTTTGCAAGATAAGATTTTGATTAGCGGATAATGATTTAAACCGATGATTTGGTGATTTTGATTAGTCGTTAGCGCACATATAGTTTTGTGCTATAGTAAAATAGAAAAGGAACACATACAAAGTCAATCATCAAAATAGAGAATACAAAGAGACATAGAGAATCCATCATAAAACCTAATACTAAATACAAAAAGAATTCCAAATTGAAGAAATATCATTAGACTTAATGAGGAAAAAGGTTAAGTATTTCATCAAACATCCAGTTTACATTACCATTAACGCACACATAGATATGTTGTAACACATACCACATAAAAAATATACACAAACACAATCATCAGAGCCTTGACATTAATGCATTAATTTCTGGTTTCATTTATCAAAATGACAAAAGCATAATTTTGGTATTGACTCAGTAAGCCTTAAAGAATATCATGATATTTCTCCTGATCCAAAGTAAAGGCTACAAATCATGAACCTCATAAAAAATGGGACAATGATACCTCATGGAGTTCTCTACACATGAATGGTTATTACACAAATCAACTGAATAGCAAGATTCTGCAACATTCAAAACATTTATCATTAAAGAAATAATTAAGTGGCCCTTTTTCGTGGTTTGTTGCTTATGTATATTCCATGTATAATGCTTATGTTTCTAAGGTGACCTTAAAAGCATCAAGAAGTCCCTTTATAGGTTCAAGCTTATGAGCCCATGACTTAAATGGTGAAGCAATTTCCTAAGAGATTTAGTAGTCAGACCTTTGAAATGATTGAAAAAAAAAAAAAAACCAGTCTTGATACCATATGATTAGAGGAAAAGGACCATACATAAAAGCAAAAGAAATAATTACTCAAACAAATGTACAGTTGTATAGTTTATTGCTCCCTAAATTTAATATGCAAACGATTGATTATTGGTGGAATTTTTAAAAGGAAGTTTAGAGCTAGCATTTTATCATTAAGTAAATATGCTTTAATACACAAAAAAATAAGCAAAAACACAAAATCAATCATCAAAATGGATAATAAAAACAAAACAAAACAAAAATTGAACTTTTGAGAAGACCTTGAATTGCAACCACAAAATAAGCATTTTAGAAAAACTTAACTTTCTTGGCAATAATTTTGATATGCAGCTATATTTTCATGAGAAAAGATCTAATCTCATGACTTACCAGTAGTTCATCTCTGCCAACAATTTAGATGAATCAAAACCAACTTCAAAGAAATGTCTGAAGTTTGAAGCATATATACCTTATTCTTTCATCAGTGGTCATGTGTATATGAAACTCCTTTTGCAGGTGTTTAACCTCATCAGTGGTTAATCCAGATAAGCAAAAAAAAATGCCAACCTGCATTTATACGTTTATTGTTAAAGTGTCCAATTCTGTGCTCAAGATATTATGTAAACACACTTGAAATCATTCTAAAGTTAATGTGAAAAAGGAAGCTTTTATACATTTCATTCATCCTTTCAAGCATCAACCACTTATAATAATTTTTATAGCTAACAATTCAAATTATAAAATATAGCAACGTTAAATCCAGATGTGACATACCAGTGAAACAAAATAATCCCTCCATGTGAAATCCAAATTTTCAAAATTTTCTAAGAAAAATTAAGATAAAAGCAATATGGGCAAATATAGGATGCAAAATATGATAGAAAGTTAGCAGAACATTCCAACATTCTCGAGGAAAAAAATAGAACAAACCTTGTTGGGTTCATCCTCTTCATAAAGTCCTTGTATTCAGTCTATAAAATCTAACCTAAAAATTAGTAGAACATTTCCAACATTCAGCAAAGAGATACGTACTTATAAATGAGCTGGAAACCACATTGCCATGTATCATACCCAAAATTTTCATACTCATTTTTTTTTTTTTTTTTTTGCTTTGGTTTTTTTTTTTTTTCACTTTAAACCACATTTTCACTTCAGAAACAGAGATTATAATTTTTTGGATAAACAAAAAAATAAAAAGATATACCATATACATACATACTAATGAACTACAAATTACATCCCCATGTATCACACCCAAAATTTTTATATATACATATATATTTAATTACTTGAAATAGCGTCTGAAGAAAAGTTATAAGTTATAAGATATAACCTAGTTTAATAAGCTCCTTTATCAAACAGAGCTTAGTCA
>JANHAO010012547.1:0-16323 GCA_026873985.1 Saraca asoca | reverse complement strand
AACTTGAGATTAATGCTTCCTTGATTACTAAATGTTCATTCAATTGTTAATCATTTCTATGGCTTAAAATCACAAATAAGAATCCCTGAAAATGATTAATGAGTCTAATCAGAACTTAACCACACACAATCCATGTAATCTTAATGCATTGCTTAGTTTTCCTATCCTCTTCTAAAGGTGATTATCATGATTTCAATAACCATATTAACATCTAAATTAAATGGATCTATTCAACTCAGATATCATAATAAAAACAAAGAGGAAAAGATGAGAAATAACAAACAAATGAATGGAAGAATGATACCAGAATCTCAGCATTGATCTTCAAGTAGCAGCCCTTTGGACTTAGTTACAAAGTTAGGCTTCCATGGAGGCAGAAAAATACAGAAAAGAGGGGAAGAGTAAAAGCTTGCTCTCTGTCCCAAGAACTACCCTAAAACACACTAAAACTAAGCTTACAAACTGAAGCAAAAACTTAGACTAAGAGCTTTTAGTAAAGGGAGTTCTACCCAGGTAGAAGAGAAGTTATCTGCATAGGTGAGTAGGCATGATTATGGTTTGTCTGGTTTCTGCCACTGCCATTACATGTGGGGCTTAATGCAGATGGCTTTCTTTACTTTTTCTAATCTCTTTTGTGTCTCCAGCTGGCTAGGTGTTTTCTAGATCAGAGGATGTGCAATTGGGCTCAAGTGAATGCCAATTAGGGCCTTAAAAAGTCCAATTCTGCAGAGCCCATTTTCATAGCAACTCTACCCCTGAATTCCAGCTTAGTTTTGATGCCCAATTTGATCTCTTCAACTATGAAACTTCATATGAATTGTGGCTTTATGTGTTAGCTTTCATTTGGGCCTTGTTTCACCTCATTTGGACCTCGTAGCTCAAGTTATGGTCTAATGAATGTTCAGAGGTCAGGCTATCAGGACAGGGCTAAGATAGTATTCTGATTCTGACTTGAGCTCTAATTTTGGATCATCAATGGTGTGATTCAGCTTTTAAAGTCTTCATAAAAGTTGTATATCTATCTCTTAGCTTTCTTGAAAGACAAGAATCACATCAATTGGATAAGTGTAGCTCGAGATATAACCAAACTATAAAAACTGCTCAAAATGGCTAATTATGCAGAATTTTCCAATATGATGCCAATTGACACAAAATCATAAATACACACTAACACAGCTGGAAATAAGCAATTTTGGACCTTAAATGCTAAGTGAGAAGACAAATAGATGTGTCAAATATTTTGTTATCAACATCCTTCAATCTTTAGGCCTTTGTAGCATAGTTTGAGTGCATCCTCTTAATGGCTTCTTCTTTGAGTACATCCTTTTAATGACTTTTTCTTCAAGCTCATTCTTTTGATGGCTCTCTATACTATGGCCTGATTGGCTTTGAGCATGGAGTTATCCACCACTCTATCTTAAGCTTAACCTTACTTATGCATAAGCAAATGCAAGTCCTATGATCATTGCTACATAGTCTACCTTGTAACTATGTAACATTGGCTCCTCTAGCATCATATCTTGAGCTTATGAGTATAGCACTACAACATGCTTTATAACTCATGTGATTGTGGACTTCTACTGATCCTTCCTGGACTATCTCTGCCTCTCCGATTGCATGCCTCTGAGTAAGATCATGTTGTCTAACATGATTTTAGACTTCTCTTATTAGATTTGTCTGCTTCTTATATCTCTTCGTATGTTTTAATAGACTAGTTGTGGCCACGCATCTTTACATGACCAACGCTTTGCCCTTTTGGCTCCACCTATAGCTAAGATATTTTGATGGATGTGGCTAAGCCCTCTTAGAAAGATCAATGTTTCTCCCAGGGCTCTTCCTACTAGATAGGTCGTCAATTCACTCACCCCATCAGATACAACAATGCCAAGTTCAATACTTGAGATAGACTCATGTGTTATAAGATCCCGAAATTTCATTTGATCAGGAGAGTGGAAATTTTACCATTTGGCTTCCTTTCCATATAAAGTGTATTACTTTTTAAACTACATAAATGTTTCTGATGTGTTAGAAAATTGGGAATTAAGATAGAGAATTAAATTCATTGAAATTAGCCTAAATAAATTTAGTTAAGAATGACAAATTATTATCAAACCTGTAAAGGTCAAGAATCATGAAGTAGACTCAGAATTAACCTAGAAGGTTAATACATGAGAATTCGGGTACATATTAAATTTATATATAGGATGTAGATTCAAGATATAGAATTAGGAATTGTTTTACTAAATGATTATGTGCATAATTTTGAATGTATGAATGCTATAGGATAGCAATGGGAAATTAAAATTGAATCCAGGTTATGGATAATCTTAAGAATCCTAACTTTTCATAAGCATATGAGAATAGAGTATTTAGATCATATGAATTTGAAGATTTTAATATGAATTAGTTTTATGTTTTCAAATACAATTTTCTACAAATTGTTATTTCACAAGTTTTGCAAGATTTATTTATAAAAATATTTATCAAAAATATTTTTATGTAAATTATTTCACGTTGTGAAGTTTACTTTAGTTTAGATAAGAATAATTAAGTTATTTATACAATCTATTATTTTTCTAAAATAGATTAGTTATTTCATTTTAACGAATTTATAATCTCTTAAGTTGAACGTGTTTTGATTTCGGAGGATAAAAGTTTCTTTTAATAAAAACATATTGTTTCAATATTTTCATTCCATAAACATATGGTATGCATTAGAAGTGACAAAATAAATTAGAAATGCATAAGGATACAAATGTCTAATAGACAAGGGTAATAAAGATGACTTAACAGTAAATATGAAAGAAAAGTATGTTACAGAGATGTTTTTATTTTAACATTGACATGTAAAGTTGAGATCTAGAAGACTTACATGTACTAGGAAATGTATATTCATGTATGGCTTGCACAGTATGACAAGAATACTGTGATATGTTTTGGTCATCCATGACAATAAAAGGATCTAGGAATAGGTGCAAAAAAGCACAAATTTATAAGAAATATTATGTATAATCCTGAGGGACAAATCAATTATAAGTTTTTTATGTTATAAGTTATCAGCAAACCTTATTCTTTCTATAATCACCAATGTTAGTATAATTATATTTACATATCTTACAAGGTTTATAGTATAATCAAACCTTCATAAGATAAGTATTATGATTAAGTTCATGAGAATAACATGATAGCTCAATCAGTATAAGTAAGGGTGAGATTTAAGATTCAAAATAGTCAGTATGGACAAGATATCAATTACATGAATATTGGAAATGCATACACTATTTGAATTACAATTATATTTACGTGCAAGTGTGTGTGTGTGTGTGTGTGTGTGTATGCGTGTGTGTGTGTCTTTCTCTCTCTCTTTATATGTATGTATGTATAACCAAAACATTTTCAACCTAAAGATGAGTTAGTTATTTATGCTCACTGAATAGTCATATTATTCATTAACATTGTTCAGGTTAATCAATTTTATGAACTTATCTCAATTAGGAGATAATTCACATTTGTACACGATTGAAATCAAATACATGGTTCTCTTGACATACTCTAGTGATTAATGTCCATCTAACTAAACATTGGATCCTAGTTATTGATTTGATTTTCAAAAAACAAAAAGATTTATTCATTTCAAGAGTCAAAAACTATTTAAAGTGATTTTCATAAAAATCATCATGAGTTTTAGATAAAAGGTTTCAAAAGATATATTTTCCACATTATTTTCATGTTTTTGAATTATAAAAAGAATTCTAGTAAAAACTGCTTATAGGTTTGCAAGTCATTATAGGATAATTTGAACTAATCACGCCCCTTGGATTTAGGGATGTGACACCTCATGATCAAGTTCTTAACAGCGTATCCCCATGAGTTTTAAGAATGATCACTCCATTTACAATCCTTGTATACTTTGGACAAACATCATTCATTCCAATTGTTAAACTTGACATGATAAGAACTCTTTCCCTCCATTCAATTCATCAGCCAATTTATCCTATATATTGTCTTCTAACATACTCATCCTCCCTACATGCTTGACAATGCCCCTAGCACTTAAAAAGATTAGTACATGACATGAAGTTAGGTTTATGTGGTCACCCAATTTGCTTTTTAGCAATCAAGCTTTGAAACTGGCTATCAAAGTCTAGTAACTCTTCTAGTCAGGACATGTGGTGCATGCTTGTTAACTCTTAGTCAATATGTCAGTCTTCTAATAATCTTAATCTACAATTGGTATAAATAATAGGGAAGTATAGATTTCATCACCTATACAAAAAAAATCTTATACACAATATGTCTAAAGATATCATAAATGTGTAGTCAAAGCAACCAAATATATTAAGTCTAAAAAATGTCTCACATGAGTAACATCTAGTATGCAACGAGCAAGAAACAAATGAATAAGGAGAAAAATAACTTTATTTTATTGATATATGCATCATTATATAGTTTTAAGTATGTATGGTATATATCAAGTCACTACACGCTTATCCATAGCATGTGCCACAGTGTCCACATAAGCTGCCAAGCATGTCCTCTAAACATTATAAGTTAAAGTCCTACTAACAAAAATAAACATTATTTTTATAATTAACACAAACTTTTCTTGTAACTTTGAAAGGAATATAAGCACTATCTCATATAAATAAAAATATAAAAATTGTGTCTATGTACTTTTCTACTTATACTGGACAAAACTTATACTTTAAAAAAATAAATACTCAAAAAGAAAGAAATTAAGAAAAATAATATACAAATATACTTACTATTAAATTTAAGCCACAACACCTCTTTTCCGTTATACTACTTTTTATCTTAAATCGAATATGTTTAATTGTTAAATGGATTCGAAAAGCTAGCTCAAGACACTTGGGGCTTTTTGCCCAGCAAAGAGTAAAAAGAAAAAACTATTTCCTTAGATAGGGTGGAATGAAAATTATTTCTGTGGATGATATTTTTTTAGAAAACGTTACCCTAAACAACATTTTTGCCCTTTTTTATTTCTTTATTTTTTATTTCTTTATTTTTTTGTTTTTATTATTTAAATTTTTTGTTGGCGTTTTCCAACTTTTTCTAATTTTTTATTTTTATTTTTTAATAAAAAATAAATTTTGAAAAAAAGAAAAGCCTTAAAAAAAGAAAAAAATTCCCTTTTTTCTTTTTTCTTTTTTATTTCTTTGAAAATTGTTTTCATAACATTTTTTCATATGACTATTCATTAACAATAACCTCATATGATAAATTTGAAATTTTAAATAAAGTTAATATAAAATAATTAGATAATATATCACAATTAATTATATATTGATTAAAATTTTAATGAAAAAATAAAATTTTTTATAAATAAAAAAATTTAAATACTAAATTTTAAAAAATTAAATTTTTTATTTAAAAAAAAAAAGAAAAGAAGACAAATTTCCAGGGGAAAAAAACGGTTAAAAAAAAAGAAAAAATGGGGACAATGCTGTTGTCCCCAACGTTTTCAATAAAAAAAAAAAAGAAAAGAAATAAATTTCTAAAAAAAGGAAAATTTTTTCTCTTTATTTTCTTTTTTACTTTCTTTCTTTCTTTTTTTATTTTTGTTGGAAATTTTTTTCATTACATTTTTTCATATGACTGTTTATTAAAATTTTAAATAAATTACTGTAAAATAATTAGATAATATATTATAATTAAATATATATCGATTAAAATTTTAATAAAGAAAATAAAATTCTCCTATGAATAAATATTTTAAATACTAATTTTTTAAAAAAATCAAAAATAAAAAACAAGAAAATTTTCCAGAAAAAACTGAAAACGGCTTAAAAAAAGGAAAAATGGCGACAACGTTGTTGTCCCAAAGGTTTTCAATAAAAAAAATGAAAAAAATAAATTTCTAAAAAAAAGAAAAACTTAAAAAAAGAAAAAAATTTCTCTTTAATTTTTTCTTTCTTTTTTATTTTTTATTTTTCTAAAAAAAATTTCATTACATTTTTTCATATGACTAAAATTTGAAATCCTAAATAAAGTTAATATAAAATAATTAAATAATATATCATAATTAATTATATATTAACTAAAATCTTAATAAAAAATAAAATTTTCTTATGAATAAAAATTTAAATACCAAATTTTAAAAAATTAAACTTTTTATTTTTAAAAAAAGAAAAAGAAAAAAGAAAAATTTTCAGAAAAAATGAAAAATGGTTTAAGAAAAAAAAATGGGGGACAAAACGTTTTCAATAAAAAAAAAGGAAAAATAATGAAAAAATGTAACATAAAGAGACTTATTGTTGATTAAAATTCATCAGAAAAAATGTAACGAAAAAAATTTCTAAGAAAAATAAAAAAAGAAAGAAAAAAAGAAAATAAAGAGAATTTTTTTTTCTTTTTTTTTAATTGAACGTTGTCCCCTTTCCCCCTTTTTTTTTTTAAAAAAAAAACCGTTTTTCATTTATTTCTAGACTTTTTTCTTTTTTCTTTTTCATTTTTGTAAAAATAAGAAAATTAATTTTTTAAACATTTGATATTTGAATTTTTTATAAAATAATTTTATTTTTTATTAAAATTTAAGTTAATATATAATTAATTATGATATATTATCTATTTATTTTACATTAATTTTATTAAAATTTTAAATCTTCTATCATCTATATTATTATTGGTGAACAGTTATTTCAAAAAATATAACGAAAAAAATTTTCAAGACAAATAAAAAGGAAAAAGAAAGAAAAAAGAAAATAACAAGAAAAAATTTAAGTTTTTCTCTTTTTGAATTTTTTTTATCAAAAACGTTGTTGTCCCCATTTTTCTTTTTTTAAACCGTTTTTCATTTTTTTGGAAATTTTTTTTGAAATAAAAAATTTAATTTTTTAAATTTAATATTTATAAAAAAATTTTATTTTTTAATTAAAATTTTATCAATATATAATTAATTATGATATATTATCTAATTATTTTATACTAATTTTATTCAAAACTTTAAATTTTTTATCATCCAAGATTACTATCATTGAACAGTCATCAGAAAAAATTGTAACAACAAAATTTTCAAGAAAAATGAAAAAAGAAAAGAGAAAACAAAGAGAAAGTTTTTTTTTCTTTTTTAATTTTTTCTTTTTTTTGTTAAAAGCGTTATTGTCCCCATTTCTCTTTTTTTAAGCCGTTTTTCAATATTTTTTTTGGAAATTTTCCTTTTTTTTTAATATAAAAAATGAGTTTTTTAAAATTTAATATTTAAATTTTTTATTCATAAGAGAATTTTATTTTTTTATTAAAATTTTAATTAATTATAACATATTATCTAATTATTTTATACTAATTTTATTCAGAATTTTAAAATTTCTATCATCTAAGGTTACTGTTGATGAACAATCATATGAAAAAAATATAACAAAAAAGTTTTAAAAAAATAAAGAGAAAAAGTTTTTCTTTTTTAAAAATATATTTTTTATTAAAAAATTTTTAAAAATTATAAAAAGTTAGAAAACATTGATAATATCTAAGGAAATAAAAAAAGGATAAAAATATTATTTAAAGTAACTTCTAAAAATTAACACCATCTACAAAAAGAGTTTTAACATCACCCTATCTAAGGAAATAGGATTTTTTTTTTTCCGACACTTGGAGAGACAAGTGTGCGCCGGTTGTTCCAAGCTTCCTTTGGTCACTACCTCTGCTAGATGTTTGACGCCATATCCAACAGGATCATATACCGTGTATTACAATTTGGGACTTATGATAAATTGTGATCAAATTTGACAAGGCAAACATGTTCTGATTCGGATTAAACTTGATACAAAAATCAAGTATAAAGAGAAGATCATGTGACACGAATTTGGAGAAAAATGCTCATGTAGATTATTATTTCGATTTTTTTCTCGTTTTGAGGGTGTTTAGGTAATTTTACTAAGATAACTTATCCAGTGTTAGTAGAAAAGCACATGGCTGTGATCCTTAAATTTTTATCTTTGCGTCGATATGTTATGGCACATTAGAACTTTTAGGAGTTTTGAGAAAAGCCTTTATGTCAACTGAGAAAAAATATATCTACTCCTGTTAATAGGGATTTGACTCAGAATGCTCTTTAGGGGGGAAGTGTCCAGTGATCTAAGATAGGCATTGAGGTACTTGTCTAGGGGATCGAGTGTGTGGTCGCAGCCTTCCCTACACACTCCGAAGTCTGTAATCGAGACTCTTTTATGTGAATAAAAGAAGTAGTCCCTCTTCAATCGAAATATTGTCTCATGAAATTTCTTTACTTTTGGCTACATACATCCACATTATTCGAATTACATGAACACATCTTGAATGTCTATGTGAATGACTTGGTTGTCTTTTTATGTCATTTGGTTGCTATGTACTCTATGTAATTTATTGTTTATGGTTGATTCAGTATGCTATAAAATTGTGGGTGTTACTCGTTATTTTTAAAACTTAGATAATATATGATTAATTGATTGACTTATTCTTAGATACTAAATAATTAAGTACTGAACAAATTAATTGTAAACAGTCTAAGTATTGCATATTGCCGCTAGTAGAGGTACCGGACCGTGATATCGTGCATGATAATGCTATGAAAATATAAATGAGTCACAAGTTGTCCTGTGAGTGGTGATTAAAGTATTAATAAAAATAAGGTAAAGCATGTGCACCCTGAACGGGGAGGCATTTGCCCCTCCACTTGCTTTACATCTATATTTTATTAACCCATTTGTATTCCTAAATTCTTCAGCAAAATTATTAGAATAAATTTATAAAAGATAAAAGATGATTTCCTATTTTGAATTTCATTTTTTATTCAAATTTATTATTATAATATTAAAAAGTTTTTGTATGTATTTTTCTTCTATATTTAAGTTCTCAATTTTCTTGAGAAAATTAAATGATCAAATTCTTTATTAACACGTTAATCAACACTGACAGAAGATTAGATAGAAAAAAAAAAAAGAGGAAAAAACACGAACGTTTGGTTTCAAGAAATATTTTTTATTTTCATTTTTTATTTTTATTTCTTGAAAATAATTTTTATTTTTAGAATTTCAAATTTTAAAAAGTATGTTTGGTTTGATTACTATTTTCTATTTTTAAGAAATAAAAATATATTTAATTTATCTATTTTTAATTAACTAAAAGTTTTAAAAAATTACAATAGTACTATTGTATTTTCAACTTTTGAAAATAAAAATATGAAAACAACATTTTTTCATTTTCAATTTTTAATCTATTTTAGAAAATATTTTCAAAAAATATTTTCAACAAAATCAAATTAAACATGTTTATAACCGTATTTTCTATTTTCACCCTTGTGCTTCATGCACCAATCTAATCTTTATATTTTTACAGGCTTTATTTGGGATCCGCCCCGTTCACCCCGGAGAAATGCTTAAATGCACACTTTTTCGTCAAATGCCAGAACTTACTTATCTTTCATTATTAGATTTTTGCATGAAAATGACTATCCAGTACCCCGAAAAAATTCAATAATAATAGATGAATAAGTGAGGGTATTAAAAAATATTTTTATATTTCAATTATATCACATATTTTTATTTCTACTCATTAAGAAGAGATAGGTATAATTTTTAAATATCTTAAAAATTAAAAACTATACTTTTCAATATTTATAAGTCTTACAAAATTGATATATGAATAATAAAATTGATAATTAGCTTCTTAATAATTAGATTTTTACTTTTATATCAAGAAAAAATTGAAATTAATCGTGAATTTCACATATTCTCACACCTGTTAAAAAAGGATGATGGTTAATTTTATTATTTATATATTAATTTAAAGAGATTTATATATATTAAAAATTTTATTTTTAAAATTTTAGTATATTAAAGATGATAATGACCTCTTCTTATTATTAAATCAGATTAGACATTGAATAAAAAAGTTATACCAGTTAAGTCAATGTTAACATTGGATTAGGTTACAATTAAAACATTAAAAATATTAAACTAAAGTATATATAAAAAGTAATTGATATATAATATAATTTATAAATTTAAATTTGTAAGACATGAGAATTAATAAATATAATAAATAAAAATTATTTAAATTTTTATAGAAATTTAATAATCAATAAAATAGTATAGTTATGAATTGTTTATTTTTTATATCTCTCAAAAATTTGTGTTACAATGAATAAAAATATAAAAAAAATTAATTCAATTTGAAGGTAAATTATAAAAAAAGATAAAAAATAATCTTGTTTTAGAAATCAGTTTAATTTATTAGTTTTTACCAATTCGACCCGATGTTAATTAATTCAATCCAACTTCATTACAAAAATAATTTTATGATCAAATTAAATCATCACACATATCAATTTTTAATCTGATGAATTTGAGTAATTATTTTGTTCGAAGTTCAAACACTGAGTTGCTTATTGTTATTTTTTTTTTCATTGGTAACATAAAAATTTAATACAAAGTTTTCGTCATATTTCCTAAATTTTTCACCGCAAAACCGCACTAGTTTAAAAAACAAAATGTGGTGAATCATAGGGTCAATAATGATAAGCCAAGAGGAGTACGCAGAATAACATTTCCCAATATTTTTGGAGATGTGTGAGATTTGATGCCTATCTACGGCAATATTTTTTATACCTATTTTAATAATGTGATCATCATCACCAGTGGCGGATTTTCATCGGGACTATGATCTCTCAATTTTTTTTTATAGTATCACTATTATGTAATTATGCATAAATATTATTTTTATAAGACATTGGCCCTCTCAAGGAATTTTAATTGATTTTTATGATTAATATCTATAAAGCGAAATTCTTATGACATGTTAAACACACAAAGAAATAATCTAATAAGCATAAAATAAATTGTTCCGTAAATAAATAAATTCAAATTTACAGAAAAACTCATAACATTTGCCACGAAAATTTAGTCCTTAATTTTTCAATCTACATTAATGCAAGTAAGAAATGTCTCAACTATAAATTAATTAAGTTCCAAGGCAAGAAAACATCTTATTTTCAAGGGAATTTTTGAGATTTTTTTTTTTTTGGTTGAAAGATACATCAGAATTGAGTACAAAGTATTAGGTAGTCACATGTTTTGCAATGGAAAAAATTTCATCATAATTTGTTGAAATTTTTTTTGAAAAATCTGTTGGAAATAATTAATGATGTATAGATTTGTTAAAAAAATTTAGCATAAATGAAAACAAAATGTCTTGATGTTTTCGACAGAGCTTAATGTATGGTGGATTTTCAACGAAAACATTCTTTGAAAATTTGAAAATAATAGCAGCCAGCATGCCCAACCCTCTTCACTTGATCTTTCAAAGGGTTTTGAAAACTTATTGTGCACTAGAATTCTCTGATCAATGTCTAGTTTCATTCTTATATTTCTAACGTAAAATTTAAAATTTCAAACTAATTAAATTATTGATAATATATTATTTTACATTTCTACCGATTGTTTTAGGTTGAATTAAATTTAGGATTGGATAATTAGGAATTACCTAATTATAGTTTTTATTACTTTTTTTTAATGTAGGTTAAATTAGATTTATAAATTGTATGTTGAATTAGATTTAAGATTAGATTATTATGAATTATCTATTTATAGTCCCAGAGCACTAGTGCATGGTAAGTTCATTTCAATTTTATTTACATTAATTATGTGATTTTAATTACATTCATCTAAAAATTTTAATTATCTATAAAATATATCATTGTATAAATAGCTTAGTTAGGATTGAACTATTCTACCAAACCCAGTAAACGAAGCAAGGTTAGCGGTCTAGCCATGGTCAGAGAGAATTATGTAAGCACTCCCTCAATTTACACTTTTCAACTTATCATATTAGTTATAAAAATATTATTTTCAATATTTACTTTCTTACAATTATAGAAAAACTTTAACAAGAGGAAGACAACGAAGACTTGGGCCCAGATGCATCAAGAAAGGTCAAGCAGTATAGATCCCATGGATCAACCTTCTGATCTTGATTTAAACACTGAGTTTGTAGGCAGAATGAAGGAAGGGAGAACCTTATCAGCCACTGTGAGCATCACGTCAGCAGCGCAAATGGATAAACTACTATGCACTGTTAGTGGTTTGCAACAACAAGTGGAAGAGTTGCAGACACAATGAAGTATAAGCTAGCAGCTGCTGCTACTGCCGCCTCGGCCTTATGTCCAACAGTCACAAGGATTGTATGTATCAACAACTTCCGCCATACGGTTATTAGACACCATTGCCTCAACGAATTGTAGTGGGACCATACATGCAACCACCACCAGCCGCACAATATGAAAAGAAATAAAGAATCAAAATCCTCTAATTCCTAACATATGGTATATAAAAAAAAAAAACACAATCACTGATAATCCAATTATAATTCAAGGATTACTAAATATACCTGAAAAGAAAGTTGAAGCTGAAGCCATTTCAAATCTGTGCCCTGCAGACAAGGAAAAAGGAGGAAACTATTCTTATTCCACTCAGAATACCCTGATTAGTTTTGATGGGGAAAACTGAATTTCTGATGATGGTTAGGAATAGAAGCCTCCCCTGTGAATATAAATTAGATGAGTCAAGTCAACCCATCATAACAAGTCAAATCATAGGGCTCAATATTCACATAAGTCCAGCTTAATAATCACAACTAATAATTGGACTTTATACAATTAAGCTCAACTAATATCACATCTAATTAATCTGTGGCCTTATTGTATCATGTCAATCCAAAATAAAAATTCTAACACAATATGGATGGAAATAGTAGTAACATACGTAGCCATCAAGCACCACCTTTCTTTAACCTCAGCCACGTAGTTAGCAGCAACAATAGTTGTGCAACAGATTTCATTGAGGATGAGGGGTCACAAAGTTTTTTTATTGACTTGTTTCATAGTTTTTTTGGATTGTTTAATAGATTTTATATATTTATACTATTTATATATTTAATCTTTGTATTAAATTCAATTTCTTCACAATGTATACCAAAATTGTAAAAAAGTAAAAATAAACAACAAAAAATTATAGATTTATGACAAATTCTGACAGATTTATTTTAAAAATAAAAAATTTAGTTTCCGACAAATTTTTAAATGATATTTTTAAAAATTAAACTTTTATTGGCCATATATCCATCAAAAATAATTTCTCATGAAATATTCTATTAGAAAAATATTTTCGATGTGTGTTTCTTCAATAATAGGTTTTTGTCATAAATCTATTAAAAAATTTAATTTTTGATAGACTTTTTTTTATTTATGATGAAAAAACGTGTTGGAAACCACAAGAACCATTGTAGTGTTTCACCGTCTCTAATCTATTTCACCTCGACAAAAAATCCCTCGTTGCATTTTTTTTTGGGATGTGAATATTGACTATTCATGCATAATTTTTAGGATAATTCTATGGGAAGTTTAACCTAATAGAAAATTAAGTGCTTTGATTAATGAATTGTCTTTTTTAAAATTTTAAAATAAATAAGTCAAATAAAAAATATAACTCTCAATATAAAAATGCCAATTCAATGGTAAAAATATTCAATTTCTTAAGAAATCAAGCTTCCCATAAAATTATCTTAATGTTTATTCCATTATATTCTTAAAAAAGGGTACTATATAGTTTCTTCAAATTTATTCGCATCCTTAAATCCTAATTCACATCACAAAATATCTCTAACCCCCCCCCCCCCCCCCACACACACACACACATATTTGCACAGAACAAACAAAATTGATAATTATGCGAGTGTAAAAGTTGTAATTGATTGAGTTGCAAAATTTTGTATATTTGTTATACACAAAATTATACATTATTAAAAGAATTACAAGATTTCAAATTTCTTAGAAATTTCAAAAAAGAAATTTATTAATAATTTATATAATTTGACCCTAAAATTGTGTTACGATCCGCCACTGATGATCGCTGGAATGATAATGTGACAAAGCAATAGAACTCTCCACTAACTTTTCCTTTATATTTTTGAGAAGTGCGAGGATTCACTGGTTTACCTTTTATTAAAAGTTAATTAGTATGCGGAATAATTTTTTTTTCTTTGTGATAGTAAAAGTGGTGTTAAGTACATGCATAATAGTTTAGGTTTAAATCCAGAACAATTAATGAAAGGGAAAAAGTCACAAGATAATATCAAGTGTAATTGTTCTTTTTAAGGTGCTGGCTAATATGCAGAATAATTTCTGATTTTTCTTAGATATAATGGAGGTAAAATTAGAAAAAAAATATATAATAAATGTATTCTTGATAATTTTGGATTATAAATAAAAAGAAAAATTTTGTAAAATGACAAATAAAAAGAAGTAGAAGGGATATTTGTTTATTGTAGGTATTACTATACGTTCTTAAAATGATCAGTGGTCTACTATGATCTTGGTATACAATAATATATTTTATTTTTTGTTGATAGTGAAATTTGGTTCTACCAAATCCCAATCAACCGAAATCAGTTTTTGAAATCTCAAGTTGTTTTCTGGTTGGTGAAGTGGGAGACGAAGAAAGTGGAGAGGAATAGCAGCAATGGCTAATGGTATTTTTAACGTGATTTGGCTAAAACTAGGCAGAATTGGTCCTTACGTGCACGGTAGCTTTTATTTATCTGGAGAAAACTCTACAGAGTTTCAGTATATTTATTTAGAATTTTTTAGAATGCTTTACAATGATATCTCTCCTCTTATTTATAGAGGATAAGGGGTTACAATTGTAAATTTGCAAGTTGTAAATATATTACATCAAGCATTAAATGTAAAAGATAACTTATATCTCTAAAAGTCGGCTTTTGTAAATTAATTTTTATGGGTGGGCCCATATAGACAAGGCCTATGAGTTGACAAGTGCTTGTCTGGTGCTTGACCTTAGCGAGCTTTCTTATTAGGTAACATGTTTCATCTCCTAGCCAGAATCCCTGGTCGAGGTCGCTGCTGATATTTGGCCAACGGGGACGAGCTTGTGTTTAGGGAAGCGAGCTCGCACAAAGTGGATCATTGATTACGCGAGTCGGGAGTTGTGCTTAGCGTCCTCAGCCTTTTAGCAAGTTGGAGTTCTCTTATCTGGACTTTGTTTCCATTTGAGAATTTGTCAGTTCATTTTTCTCATATACTGAATTATGCCCATAACATTTCTAAACTTTATCTTAAAAAAATTTATAATTGATAAATATTTCTATAACTTTTGTGAAAATTTTTTATAACTTTTTTTTAAAAGTGACTTTTTTATGAAATAAAGTTTTTTTAAGTATTTTACTTACACATGGTCTTAATAGTATGTATATTGTGCCATGTATATTTACACTTTTAAAAATATCTAGAAATACTTACCTATAATAAAATGTTGTATGAATTATCATAAAATTATAAAAATAAAATTTACTTAATTAAGTTGTGCTTTCACTCGAATTAAAAATAAATTTAATGTAAAAAAATTTAATTAATTTAATTTAATTTTTTTATAGTGTCAATAGATAGAAAAAAAATGCGTTATTAGATAAAAACTAATGATTAAGAATGTTTATCAGCAATAAAATGATAAAATTGATTTACACTTTTACAATAAAAGAAAATTAAATCCTCTACGAAAATAAGTAAGAATCCAAATTTGGAAACTTATGGGGCATTTGCTAAGGGGAATGTTTTTTCACACTTGGGAACCATGATTCTTGGGAATTGTTAAAATCCATTTGATTAGCCTTAAACATTTATGGGAATATTTATCCATGTTTTCTGGGAATCAAAGATTCCCATGTTTGCGTTCAATAGAACTTTCCTGCATATATATGTGTTTTTTTTTTCAGAAATACCCTTTAAATAAAACACAATCATTTTATATAAAAAAACATGATATTTTATTATTTTTTTCACTGTTTCTTCCTTATTCTCCCTTTTTTGGACAAAAGTACTGTCCAAGGCCATTAAATTGGAGAAACAAAACAAGTAGGCAATACTATTACTAAGCTTGACCAAGGGCGAGAAAGAAAAGTCATATTACAATCCATGCACAATTACAAAAATATTGCCCTAGAAAAATGTACCTTAAAAAAATAGCAATACTAATGAGGGTAATTTTGACTTTTTACATCATTAAAACTTTCCCCTAAGTCAGGAAAGTTGGATTCCCACCCCCTATGGAATGATTTTGTGGGAATCTTAACCAAAAATGATTCCTTTGGTAACTGTTTTTAAAAACAGTTTTCTATTTTTAAAAACAGTAATAGTCTACTATTTTTAAAATAAAAAAACCTATTTGGTAAAACTGTTTTTAAAAACAGTTTTGAAAATTTTGTTCTGAAATCCTGTTTTAAAAACTGTTTTTGAAAACAACTCTAAGCTGTTTTCAAAAA